>JAKXYG010001493.1:0-81240 GCA_025895645.1 Cardicola forsteri | reverse complement strand
TTGTGCGCTCAAACCCTCCTCCTTTATCTAGGCTTGGGACTGGCTAGATTGAATCATTTCTAATCCAAACTAGGCGTAGTTAATTAGAACACACAAATGTTAATTTTACAAATTTTATTTCATAAAACAAAAAACGTAAACCAAGTAGCAAATAATCATAATCACAAACACACTATTCAAAAAGCGAAAGAAATTTAGTAGCTATTGCCCGAACCTTCGGGCTGGATGTTGGTGTATTAGCCCAATAGTCGACAATATTGCGGGCGCGTTCCCAGGCTTCCACTTCGTCCGACTGGCAGTCAGATAATGCCGATGATAAGTTGGAAACAGCCGACGCCATCAATCGGATGCGATGGGTCTTGGACTGGCTATCGCTGTCCAAATATTTGCCGTACAGGCAATTGGCCATACACAGTAGAAGTGCGTGGGCGGCATCCGGATGCAGTTGGGTTGCTCCGGCCAAACCGCCAACCGATTGGCTGAGCGACATCAAGGTCAGACCGATGCGGATACAGCCGCCCGACAAAAATTTTAGTTGCGGCAGACAATGGAGAAGAGTTGGATTGTGGTTGCTCAAGTAAATGAAAACGGATAAGTTTTGCATAAATGCACTGATAGCAAGCTAAATGGAGAGACATATATATATATATATATATATATATATGACGCGCGAAACATCAAACAAATATGAATACATAGTTTCATTCATTGGAATTCCGCCGTACCTGATGCTGCTTTCGCGTAGCCAATTGCAACTTGTTTACGTCAACCATCTGACCGATTTTGGCCGTCTGACTAACAATCGATGAGATGAATTCGGGCATTTGAACATCCTCGACGCCGGTGGCCTTCAGCCTGTCGACAAGACTCGGACCAACGGCAGCCAACGCGTTGGACATGAGGCGCAGAACGAGCAAGCAGTTGGCACTATTCAAATCGGTGCTATCCAAACTGATGGACAACAAATATTGCCAATGGCCGGCGCTCGAATTGAAGATAATGTCGAGGCTGTGGGACGCTAAGGCGGTGCATCGCAGAATGTCCAAGAAGGGAAATACTTTGTCTGTGAAAGGATCAATTAAAAAATTACAATTTATTGTAACGTGTGGCATAACGAGTCAACCAATAAAAAAGGAAAGTCATTTCAAAATTCAGTGCGGTTTACATTGACTTCGCTGCCACATTCATATTTAGCCAGAAAAGCTCCAACTATTAGCCCGATGGAAAAGAAGTGCTTAACGAGTAGTGTAAATTGACACCAAGTCTTCCCGTCGTCCAACTCGATTGTCTATCCTTTTGCACGTCCTTCCTTCATTGGTATCGCGATAACGAAGATTGGGCTGGTTTGGACACGTTCGCCGTAAAAATCCAGATACAATCTCACCACCTATCGTAACTTTGACTTCTCCAAATGCTGATTGGAGGAAAAGGGAAAGGTGGTCACCAAATGTACTTGGATAGATGCTGTTCGGGACGATCTTTACGCTATTTTGGAAACAATGGCAGGTCCAAGGTCATCCACCCGTAGCTTAGTGGTTTAGGGCGCTGGTCTGACACCAGATAGGGCATGGGTTCAAGTTCATGTGTGTGTGTGTGCAAAACTAGAAACGTATGCGTTGCTGATGATTCCAAATAAGGATGTGAAACAGCTGTACAGTGCTCCTGGTTGACTTAGTAAATGTATTATACAAGTAAATCTGACAATATTAATATAACATTCCTAAATAGCAAAGTCGTTGAACGCACGTTTCCAAAAATCGTCAACAGTGGAAGGGAATTATTCAAAATTCATTCATTCATTTTGGTTGGTGATCACGTGGCGTCACCTCTTCATTATTTCCCATATTTGTACGACATAGCAAAAGATCAATTTCGATGGCTTGATAAGCGTAACACAAACATAGAAGAATAACAAAGTTTCTTGTCTGGTAGACGGCATCCTTGTGACGTCGCCACTGTTTGCAAAGATTGACAAGGCCGCCTGCTTTTTGTCAGGGTTATCTCCCGTAGCCCCGAGGGCTACATATGATATACGTATACCTTTAGATACCTTTTAAGTATCCTGGGTGTATGTTCGCACCCACCCGCCGTAGCGGAAGCCTAGTTATACCGCTGTGCACTCGGACCCTGCTGTTATTAGTCTAGATGCCTAGGGGCACTTAGTCCAGGATGCACCACGTAGAGGACTAACAGTCAGGAATATCACCATCATTGGAAATTGAGACTTTATAAGCATTACTCAAATCCTCAGGATCATTAGCAATTAATAAAGAGGTAGATTTGCCACGTCTGTATCTATTCTATCAAATTCATCACAGACCAACTTACCCACAGGCCACGTTCGTATCATCGTCAACAAGCCTTCGGTCAGCTGTTTGGCATGTGTCGATACGTTGTGATTATTACAGTCAAACGTCTTGATTTGTTCAAACAAAGTTGGCGGTAAGGCAGTCGAATTCAGTTCGTGACTAAACGACTCCAGCTTAGCTGCAACGTATATATATATATATATATTTCATTTTGGTTGGTGATGTGGTCACCTCTTCATTATTTCCCATATTTATACGACATAACGATCGATTTCGATGGTTTAATAAGCGCAACGTCAGCGTGGAAAAAATAACAAAGTTTCTTGGCTAGTAGACGGCATCCTTGTGACGTCGCCACTGTTCGCCTGATTTTTGTCAGGGTTTCTCCCTTAGCCCAAGGCTACATATCGTATAAGTATACCTTTAGATACCTTTTAAGTATTCTGGGTGTATGTTCGCACCCACCCGCCGCTGTGCACTCGGACCCTGCTGTTATTAGTCTAGATGCCTAGTGGCACCTAGTCCAGGATGCTTCACGTGGAGGACGAACAGTCAGAAATATCACCATCATTGGAAATTGAAACTTTATAAACATTACTCAAATCCTCAGGATCATTAGCATATATATATATATATATATATATATATATATATATATATATATATATATATATATATATATATATAATGGCTATAAAGTCTTAATTTCCAATGATGGTAATATTCCTCCATGTAATGTATCCTGAACTAGGTGTCTATAGGCATCATGTTAATAACAGCAGGGACCGAATGCACAGTGGTATAACTGGGCTTCCTCTACGGCGAATGGGCATATTTTAGGTATTTTCTTAAAAATATTATCTGTTAAAAAAATTATTGTGCTTGATGAGTCACTGCTATACTCGTCCGAAATGGCATCCAAAACAGCAATTTAATGCATAAAGAAATAAATGCACATTTCTTAAAATAATAATAGCTATAAGTTATATATATATATATATATATATACAGTAGGTATTGTGGTATTATGCTTTATTGCTAAAATGAATGTTATTGTGTATTATATTAATACGTTTTTTACGAATAATACTAAATGTATATATATTAGTAAAGTATTATCTAAGGTACTTATTAATAAGTGTTAGAATGTCTAAGATAAATAACAAGGGCTACATATATTTCAATATCATAGTAGGTCAACATTGGATTCACTTATGTCACTATCTGTATATATATATATATATATATATATATATATATTATTTTATGTATTATTTTATTAGCCATGCTCACTCATGAGTCATGAATCATTCGCATTTTATGTATACTGACATATTTGCACACTATTAACCATAGTGTCCCCTAAATAATACCATGTCTCTTTTCGCATATCATATTGAACATGACTTTGAATATACGTTGATTTTGAGTTTTTTTTCTTTTTTAGCCTTTGTAATTTAACCTTACTTTACTTATTTTTTTTGGACTGGTGTTACACACTGCTAATTGTATTGTATTTTTATAATTGTACATTTTTTGTGTGCTGAAAGCTACATCTACTAAAGTATCTAAGCCAATAACCATAAAATAAATAAAATAAATAATATATATATATATATATATATACAACAATTGTTTCATCTATTATTTATTACAAAATATGAAATAATCAATGTGATGGCTTGTATTTGTAACCACTTGGCTTAGGTGTTTTGGTATGCTCTTGGTTAAAATGCTGATATACATTTATGTAATTTCAATTTTAACAAATAATTTATTTGAATAAATAATTTTTTGATCCAAATATGCTTACATATGTTAAGTTTTATCATACAAAAAAACAAAATAATATTAGAACTAGTGAATGGCGATTTTCAAAATTATTTTTATTTTAGCCCGTATTATGTTTGAATTAAATCTTTATCTAAACAAAATAAATTTAAATACATTTAAAATTAATTTTGTAAAATTATAATACATTCAATTATTTTTATTAGCAATTGTGACCCTAGCATAAGTAAATTACATTGTAGCTTTAAAAAATATTGTTGTATTTTACATAAAAATACCACTGCTTAAATTGATTAATATAATTTTCCATGTAAGGGTTATTTCATACTTTTAACAAAACCAATATAATATATTAATATTATAATTAAATTGTTTTATTTTACTATTACAAAATATACTTCTGATTTTTACTATTTGTAATAAAAAATTAACTCAAGTTTCAGTAACTAAAAAGTTGAAACACTATTTTTCATGTTTCTAGCTAAGAAATAACTAAGTTCGTGTCAATTGTATTGTATAATGTAAAAAGCTAGTGTATTTTATTGTTTTCAAGTTAGACAATAATTTTTTTAACAAAAAATAAATTTTTAATATTTATTAAAAAAAGACCCAAAATATTGTTTAAAACATTAATCTAATTTTTAAATTGTTTTAACAAGATTTTGATGCAAATATTAATTGATTTAAATTTAACAACAAATCAATATTTTTAAGCAAAAACAAAAGCAATCGGTTCGGGGAAAATCGGGATTATTTCAACTATTTATTTCTATGGTAACATGTTATTATAAATACACTTTTAAAATTATTTATTTAAAAGCTAAACATTAAAAAATAATTAACTAATTAATGTTTTAACGTTAAAAAATGTTTTTTTTGTCTAAATTAAATTTTTTTATGAGATAACAACAACGTTAAATTTTGTGTCGTAGAAATATAAACTTTGAGCATTAAAATGTATTTTTAAATGATAATTATTTTTGATTGGCGGGCCCTCGAACGGCTGCGCTACATTTTCAAAAACATCGGAAAATGACAACATATGCACAATTATATTTTACATTGATTAGCAGTACTTCTTTTTTTTTTCTTTAAAACATTTAAAATACACATGTTTTTTCTATTAAATTATAAAGATTATGATTACTTCTCAAAGAATTCGTTTTAAAAGAACATTTTTACTTCAACAAAAAGTGCTTATATCGGATATACAATTAACTATTCCTATATGTTACAAACAATCAAATATTAAAACAAAGAAAAGAAAATGTCATCACTCTGGCTATCAGCAAGCTTTGAAAAACATTCCTATAAAGAAAATGACGTTGCCGTTAGTTCTATCGATGAATGTACGGTCATTATTGGACAAAATGGATCACTTAAAACTGCTTTTAAACGAGAGGTTACACCAAAACAGTAGCTTCTTGCTTATTCAAGAATCGTGGCTTAACAAATACATTGATAACAACTTAATATCAATCGATGGATTTGCAACACATCGCCTCGATAGAAGCAGCGGAGTTAAAACACGTGGTGGTGGTTTGGTCACTTACATAAGGAAAGAATTTTGCTCTAATTCCAGTATATTATTTAAATTTTCGCAATTTGGCATTGAAAATTTGGGTGTAAACTGTAAGTGCCTATTTTTATCTCATTATAAAAGTATTAATGTTATTAATACGTATATCCCACCATCAGCAAGTCGCTCTGAGTGTAAAGTTTTTTTCAAAATATTTTTAATTACTTAATAAGTGTTTGTGACAATAATTTGATTTTACTTGCCGGTGATTTCAACAACACTAATACAGATAATTTTTTGTATATGAGTTTAACCAACATAGTGAACTTCAATACTAGAGGTAACTCTAAGTTAGATTGCGTTTTTATTAATGCTCCTCAATTCTACAAAGCCAAATTACTTGTTCCATTGACTTCGTTAGATTATTCAATTATTCGAGCACTTTTTACAATTTATTGTGGAAGAATTATACGCAATTCACTAAACCTATATCAAAATCATATATGTTCGCTTGAAACCTATCACAACAAAATATAAAGGAGCTAAAGGTATCTCTTGAGCACACTGTATTACTACAAAAAGTCATAATGACTTGAACATCGCCACAAACAGTTTTGTTACACTGGTTAAGAATCATTTTGAAAAGTTCTGTCCAAAAATTAAAATACTTGTAACACCCACCGACATAACATCGAGGAAGCTAAAAAGGCTACGCAGGCAAATTATATATATTTTTTTGTGCTGAAAGCTACTTCTACTGAAGTATCCAAGCCAATAACCATAAATAAATAAATAAAAAATAAATAATTATAAGCACGTAAATTAGTAATTTATTAATTATTATAAAAAAAGCGTAAATTGCATTTAGCAATTCCGTTTATGTGCAAGTAAGTAGCTTTTAAAATACGCTTTCTTGACTAACTCGATATTTAAAATTAAATATTACTAAGTTAATATGAAGCAACTATTAAGCACTTGACATTATTTTTAATTCTTAATATTTATTTTTACAAAAAATAATCAGACAAATTAATTTAGATTAATACTCGTACAGATTTTTCCAGTATTTGTTGTAATGGCTATATATATATATATATATATATATATATATATATACCTCGGTGGGCATCCAGGTTCGAATCCCACCACCGGCGCTAAAATGTCCACTGCTGAAAGATGCGTTTCTTGTAAAACATTCAAAGTAATAAACATAAAATTAAAAATATAACATAATAATAATAATAATAAGCGGAATTATTAAAAGTAATTTAGGCTATTTTCGTAATCATCAGCTTATTATTAATTTATATACACAATTTTATTATATTTTTAAAACCCAAATGTAAAATTTAAATAATGATGTGTAGTTGGCGATGTAATCAAACAATCGATACGAATGGTTTGATAAGCGTAACAAACGAAAGAGAATGGCGAACTTCGCTAATGGATAGACATCATCCTTGTTTACAAATAATAACAAAACATTTTGAGTTTTTGTCGCGGTTCTTCCTTAGTATAGCAAACCCTGTAGGTATATGCAAGCACTCATCTACCAAAACTGAAGCCCAGATGTACCTCTGTACATTTGGTCCTTAATCCACGTTAGTATGAATGTAGGATGCATTACAATGGTCAAATCGTCAAGAGGATTGAAAATGAACCAATCTAGCTAGTCCCAAGCCTGAATAAAGGAGGAATATTTGTGACAAAAAAAACATCTGGCAGTATAAAAACCGACGCCAAGACTATTAAATCGTTATAATGCTTCACATTGGTTGAATAGAGAACCAAATGAAGAAGCCTAGCCAGAAACAGCGACCCCTCATAGAAGAGAGGAAGATGATGATTAAGCTAAGTTGATAAATAAATAGCTGTAGCGCCCAATATGGGGCGCATCCTGGACGAAGTGCTAAAAGGCATCCAGACTAATAACAGCAGGGACAGATTGCACAGCGGTATAACTGGGCTTCCGCTACGGCGGGTGAGTGCAAACATACACCCAGGATACTTAAAAAGTATCTAAATGTATACGTATATCATATGTAGCCGTTGGGCTAAGGGAGATAACCCTGACAAAAACTCAGGCAGCCTCGTCAATCTTTGCGAACAGTGGCGACGTCACAAGGATGCCGTCTGCCAGCCAAGTAACTTCGTTATTCTTCCACGTTTGTGTCATCGAAATCGATCGTTTATATGTCGTATAAATATGGGAAATAATGAAGAGGTCACCACGTCATCAACCAAAAGGAAAAAGAACTCAAATTCACTCAACATAAGACACTTTACAAATTATTATTATTATTATTGTTATTATTACTAATGTTATTTATTATTATTATTATTACTATTACTATTGTTATTTATTATTATTATTATTTTTTTTAATGTTTGCACGAGAAACATCTTTCAGCAGTTGACATTTTAGCAAAGCCGAATGTAGGCCCGCATTTTAGTATCGGTGATGGGACTCGAACCCATGTCCACCGAGGTCCGAATTCGAGCGCTGTACCGCTATTATTTATATTTACTACTTTAAATATTTTACATGACAATCGCATCTTTCAGCTATTGACCTACTAGCGAAGCCCGCATTTAGTGGGCCGGTGGTGGGATTCGAACCCGGATAGCCATCCAGGTTGAAGTTGAGCGCTGTACCGCTAGACCAAGTGAAAAAGCGATCAACTTGCCAATCATAAAATGACCAATAAACCCTAACCCTACCCCAAAAAATAGACACACATTCGCACCAACAAGAGGAGCAAGACTTATCGACTTGAACGACACGAATTCCAGCAGGGGAAATACAACGCCATAAATATTCAAGTTTCCGTTGCCATTCGTATGTTGTTGTGACTGGGGAATGTAGCGAGACGATCCCGTAAACGGATCCGACAACACAGCGCCACCAATGTCGGGATTCAATTGGGGACCGGCGTTTTGGATAATGTGATTGGCAACCATATCCAAATAGGTAGATGGCAAGTCGTGCTTTTGGATAAAGTTTTGAGCCACCTGCCAAGGATCTTCACTTCGGTTGTAGGGCAACTTCAACGGCGGTTGGTCGTCAGCAATGTCGACGGTAAAAACAAAGTCGTAGTCCTGTGTAAAACACAAGAAGGCATCGCACAATGCGTAATCATTGGAGCTATTATATTACTATTATTATTACTATTATTCTTATTTCTATTGTTATTATTATTATTATTATTATTATTACTATTATTCTTATTTCTATTGTTATTATTATTATTTCTATGGTTATTATTATTATTATTATTATTTCTATTATTATTATTATTATTATTATTTCTATTGTTATTATTATTATTATTATTACTATTATTCTTATTTCTATTGTTATTATTATTATTATTATTATTATTATTATTATTATTATTATTATTATTATTATTATTATTATTATTATTATTACTATTATTCTTATTTCTATTGTTATTATTATTATTTCTATTGTTATTATTATTATTATTATTATTATTATTTCTATTATTATTATTATTATTATTATTATTATTTCTATTGTTATTATTATTATTATTATTATTATTATTATTATTATTATTATTATATTACTTCTTATTCTTATTATTATTATTATTATTATTATATTATTATTATTATTATTATTATTATTATTATTATACAAAACCCTTTCGCTTTAAAAGTAAGCACGGGGCCATAAGACAACAGCAAAACAGCAACAACAAAGTCTCGTTGGCATTGAAGAATCTGCACAATCGAAGATTGAGTTTCCTTTTGGCTTTCACTCTCAACCCTGTATAACTCTGTCGTCCAGATACGTGCGATTACTTCTTTGCCGTTGTTTACCGCAATGGTATCCTCTTGATTGTTTCTACAGCAATATAATTTTTTTAGAGACCAGGTTGCTAACATTGCGCCCTCAAACCCTCCTCCTTTATCCAGGCTTTGAACTGGCTAGATTGAATTATTTCTGGTTCAAACTATACCTGAGTGAAATGCTAATGATCACGACGATTTGAGCAATGCCTATAAAGTCTTAATTGCCAACGATGGTGATATTCCTGACTGTTCTTCATCCTGGACTAGGTGCTCCACAGTGCTTAGACTAACAGAGTGCGGACCGAGTTCACAGTGGTATAACTGGGTTTCTGCTTGAATGGATGGCTGCAAACATATACCTTCATGTATACGTATAGCCTCCGCCTAGTTTGGATTAGAAATGATTCAATCTAGCCAGTCCCAAGCCTGGATAAAGAAGGAGGGTTTGAGCGCGCAAGGTTAGCAACCTGGCCTTTGTAAAAATTTATACTGCTGCGGAAACAATGAAAGATGACACCATTCCGGCAAACAACAACGTTTCTGGATGGCAAAGTTACCAGATGACAAGGTTGAGTGAAAGCCGAAAAAAGCGCAATCTTCGATTTGCAGAATATTTAATGCCAACGAGACTTTGTTATTGTTGTTGTTATTTTGCTGTAATTGTTGTCTTATTGCCCATCGGACGATGAAAAATAACACAGATGGAAAAATTGTCAATCTTTGTGAACAGTGACACCGTCACAAGGAGGTCGCGCCTACCAGCCAAAAACTTCGGTTATTCTTCCACGCTGCGTTACGCCTATCGAGCAACCGAAGTCAATCGTTTATATGTTGTTATAAATATAGAAAATACCGAATCAACTTAATTATGCCTAATATACGCTTATTTTATTTCATCATCTTTAATGTAATAATTATCAAATATGATTGATCACTTGCAAGTGATTATAGTTAAAAATCAATATAAAAACCAAAAAAGAATCAAATTCAATACTTATGTAATCATCGTCTAGAAACAAAAATGGTTTTTCATTATTTCATACATAATGAAGTCTATATATATATATACGTCCATACACATCCATTTTATCTATACTGCATTAAGTAAATTCAACTTTTTTCAAAAATATACAAAATTGAAATCGTTTTGGTTGGTGATCACGAGATCACCTCTTCATTATTGCCCATATTTATACGGCATATAAAACGATCGACTTCGATGGCTTGATAAGCGTAGCACAAACGTGGAAAAATAACAAAGTTTCTTGGCTGGTAGACGGCATCCTTGTGACGTCGCCACTGTTCGCAAAGATTGACGAGGCCGCCTGATTTTTTGTTAGGGTTATCTCCCTTAGCCCAACGGCTACATATAATATACGTATATCTTAAGATACTTTTTAAATACCATGGGTGTATGTTCGCACCCACCCGTCATAACGGATGCCCAGTTATACCGCTGTGCATTCGATCCCTGCTGTTATTAGTCTGGGTGCCTTTCAGCACTTAATCCAGGATGCACCACGTGGAGGATGAACAGTCAGGAATATCACCATCATTGAAAATTGAGACTTTATAAGCATTACTCAAATCCTCAAGATCATTAGCGTCTCATCTCAAAACGATAAGAGTACAATTAAAACAAAATTAAAGTTGGATAGGTAAATAAATAAATAGAAGTAAACAACAATAAGATTTTTAAAGAAAACAATTTAACTGTAATAAAACATAAGAATATCAATAAACAATGCTAATGATCCACGAGGATTTGAGTAATACTTATGAAGTCTCCATTTCCAATGATGATGACATTCCTGACTGTTCGTCCTCCACGTGGTGCATCCTGGACTAGATGCCTATAGACATGTAGACTAATAACAGAAGGGATCGAGTGTCAATCCGTATAACTGGGCTTCCGCTACGGCGGGTGGGTGCAAGCATACATCTAAGTTACTTAAAAGGTATCTTAGGGTATATGCATGCCATATGTAGCCGTTAGGCAAAGGGAGATAACCCTGACAAAAAATCAGGCGGCCTTGTCAATCTTTGCGAACATTATTATTATTATTATTATTATGGGATTCTAATAATCCTGAGGATTTGAGTAATGCTTATAAAGTCTCAATTTCCAATGATGGCGATATTCCTGACTATATTCCTGGACTAGGTGCCAACTGGCGCCTAGACTAAGAACAGCAGAGATCAAATGTATGCACTTGGTCCCTGCTGTTGGTATAACTGGGCTTTCACTAGATTCCCGCTCAGTGAATGGGTGGGTGTTAGCATACACCCATAATGGTTAAAAGGTACCCCAAGATAACTAGTTACCATATGTAACCGGTTAGGCTTGTGGATTCGTCAACCGGCGGCAATCTGTCAAACCTAAAGAAGATCGCCTCATCAATTCCTGTAAACGTTGGCGTCGTCGCAAGGAAGCGTTCTTCTAGCCAACAAACCTCATTTATCACTGCAACCTTTTCATATAAGAATTAGAGAAGCTATTCAAACTTGAAATTAACAATATGTTACACTATAACATGACATCATTGTGATGGCGCCACTGTTCGCAAAAAATAACAAGATCGCCTAATTTTTTTGTCAAGGTTATCTACCTTAACTGAAGAGCTAGATATGATGGACGTATACCTTTTAATTACCTCGGAACAATCAGGAATATCACCATCATTGGAAATTGAGACTTTATAAGAAATTACTCAAATCCTCAAAACCATTAACAGTACCTATTAGCAATAAGAAGTAGTGAAGAATAGAATCTTACCAATAATTATAATTCAACAGACTGCATACACACACACACATGTACAACTCCTCACCTTGCCTTCGTAAACGGGCAGTTTGGGATTTTGTGCCCCAATTACGTCGCCCACCTCGATCCATCGTGTTTCGTTGCTCGACCACTGGTAGCAAACTGATCGGCCATGATCGTTGATAATCATCACTTGTCCCTCCGACTTGCCTTTTGTAATAGAGCAGTTACAAAAAGAAACGATTGAGTTCGTTCATCAATTTTATCACAATATTAGTTTAATTTAACAATCCAAACTACTTATAAGTAGGGGAAAAAGAAACATTAAAATTTAAATTGTACAAAATTGTTACCTGGTTGCGTTAGAGCTTCCAATCCGGGTAACTTGTTCACATCCAAATTGTTGGAATCCGAATGTTCCGAAGCAGCTATTTTGGCTTTAGCTAATTCGGATTCGTAGATTTGAAGTACTTCGTCCGAACCTTGTCTGGATGCGTCGTGCGAGAATAACCGAATTTTCGAATCACTGCAAACGGACAAAGTGAATAAATCGATTGAGATAAATATAACCATTATTTGTATAAGCTATAACGTTAACTATCTAAAACACTTAAAGATTGTTCATATTATTATACCAATAGCGATACTCAAGATTCAACAATCTCTACATGGTGCTTCTTAGATCAAAGCTAAAAAATGACAACAGTATATTCAGACTTCCAAAAGAAGATTCAAATTTCCTCAAAATCGATAAGCATTTTAAATAGCCACTTTCATCGTTCCCTGCGTTAAAAAAACGTGAGCGAATAATTTATTCATTAACTTTCAATAAAACAATCACACTACACAATCCAGATCACTATCACAATAAAAATTATTTTTTTTATTTCACCCAGAATTGATTAACCAATAAAAATGCAACGTACTATTGTTATAATTATTTGTTTAAATACAAAGATTGCCCCCCTGTATAATGACATTCCCAACATCACAAGTGTTTTAGTTATATTAATATATATATATATATATATAATTATTATTCCGGTGTTATGGAAACGTAGCGCAGCCATATATGCCGGAGTGGTCTAGAGGTTCAACGCTTGATTTGGACTTGGGTTCGAATCCCACTGCCGGCACTAATTACGGACCTACGTTCGGCTTCGCTAACAATGTCCACTGCTGAAAGATGTTTCCTATAAAACATTTAAAGTAGTATATATATATATAGCACTAGCTACAACCATCCGTAGTACAATGACGACCCCCTACCCGGAACCATAGCATTCGAGATCACTCTAAACCCGGGGCCAAGTAAAAACAAAGAAATAATATAAATCCATACATCCAGATGTACTCCCGTCCTCTACACCGCTTTAGTTCCAAAACTAGATACTACAAAACCTCGTCCCATTCATCTACAATCCCCTCAAACCCACTCACCTTCCTCCAGCAATAACGTCTCCATTCGGCGCCAAAGCAACACACCAAATCGATTGACAGGGCATCGGAATAGTTTGCAAACAAGAAAAAATCTTGTCATTGCCCCCCCATTCGCTTTCGAGCGGCACTTTCCAAATGCGGACAGTTCGATCCTCGCCAGCCGACGCAAATAAGGGCGATTGTGCGGAATAGGCCAAACTGTAAATGTAATTCGTGTGGCCGTAAAATTCACCGATGCATCGACCCGACGACGCATCCCACGCCCGAATGCTGGCATCGTTGCCGGCAGACAAAAACCGACTATCGTCAATGCCAACGAGAGCTCGTACGCAATCCGAATGACCTCGAAGCGTGTAGAGCAGCTGCGTCTGGGGCGACGGCGATTGGCTGGCGGATATAAGCCAAATGCGGACGGTTCTGTCGGCTGATGCCGATACGACAATCAACTGGTTGGGAGAAGATCCATTTGACGGCATAAAGATTACCGACCAAACTGCAGATTCGTGACCTAAAAGGGAATTTTTGCAAGTGTTGTGTGTGTGTGTCATACATTTCTTGATTGGTCGAAATTCGACTACATTTTATTAGATGTGGAAATTGGTGATAATTATTCTCTGATTGATTAATTTTTTTGCATTCGTTTCTACACCGACGGTATAAGCCGCTGGATAAATGGAAATAAGTCTGACAAAAAATCAGGCTGCCTTGTAAATCTTTTGACTAGGTTGGAGTTGCTGTCACACGAGGTCATCTTCACATATAAAATGTTGTGTGAATATGTCACCGGTCAATTCATTTATATCCACTGAGAGATACTAATAATCTTGAGGATTTGAGTAATGCTTAACAAAGTCTCAATTTCCAATCATGGTAATCTCACTGACTGTTCTTCCTCCACGTAGTGCATCCTGGATTAGCTGTCCATTGGCATCTAGACTAATAACAGCAGAAACCGCTGTATAACTGAGCTACTGCTTTGGTGGATAGATGCAAGTATATACTTGGAGTACTTAAAAGTTATCTCATGGGGATGAGGAAGACAACCCTGACAAAAAATCAGTCAGGAAAACAACGGTCAAAAAACCTCTTTCGTGACAGCCCAAGAGAGGCCAGGTCGCTAACCTTGCCCGCTCAAACCCTCCTCCTTTATCCAGGCTTGGGACTGGCTAGATTAAATTATTTCTAATCTAAGCAACTATATTTCAACCTATATGGGAAATATTTTTGTCATATTACAGTTTGTACTTACAACTCTCACAATAATTACTGCAAAATGTGATTATTTAACTAAAACCTCTCTAGCAACTACATAGCATAAGAGAAACGCCACTTCGATTATAAAATATACAATACTATATAATAATTGAAAAAAAAACTATAATTATGTATACATATATTGTAAGTAAAGAAAATTGTATAAAATATCGAAAATGGAGTAAAATGATTAACATGATTTATAAAGACAACTATTAACAAAAATACGGATTACATGCAATTTTTGCAGTTACCAAATGACTAAAAACATTAGAAAAAACAATTGGACATAACAAACAAATTTAGATTTAATACTTTAGTAATTTTTTGCGTTAATTTTTGAAATGGCTGTATAGACATTTTCACAAGTGTAATACTGCTGAGTTGTCTAATCAACCTATATGGAAAACAACAGTCAAAAAACCTCAACTCTTTCGTGACAACTCAAAAGCGGAGATCTTGTTATTAAACCACTTTACTTCCAATAACTGTCACAACCGGGATTCTGTTGTACACACACACACACACACACAAGCCAAAGTAAACTTTAACAGTTATTCAAACTTGTCAAACATTCAAAGTAACAAACATAAATAGAAATAAAAAATTACAAAAAAGTAAATGTTGTATGTGTGTAAACAAAAACATACCCAAAAGCGTCGCCACGCAAACCTTATTGTTCCACAACTTTACCGATTTGTCCCAAGAACCGGAAACAAAAAAGCTGCCCGGTCCAGTTGCAAGCGCGCACACTATTTAAGAGGATACAAAATACAGTTATAACTGGATGTCACTTATTTTTTAATTATTAGCAATAAATTATAACAATCTTTTATTCATTAAGATGGCCAATGATCTTGAAAATTTAAGTAATGCTAATAGAGTTTCAATTTCCCATAATTGTGATATTCCTAACTGTTCGTCCCCCACGTGGTGCATCCTGGACTAGATGCTCCTAGGCATCTAGACTAATGACAACATAAACCGAATGCATAGCGGTATAAGTGGGTTCTCACTTCAGCGAGTGAATGCAAGCATAGATCCAGAATACTTAAAAGGTATCTTAAGGTATGCATATACCATATGTAGCCGTTAGGCTAAAGAATGTAACCCTCGTCAATCTTTGCAAACATTGGCGCCGTCACAAGAATGCATTCTATCAGCCAAGAAACGTCGTTATTCTTCTAAGTTTATTACGCTTTTGAAAGCATTGAAATCGATCGTTTTGTTATGCCACACACACATATGGGAAATAATGAAAAAGTGACTAAGTGTCGCCAACTACATTGAATCATCACTTAATTCTATGACAATGGCCAAGATCAAAATCTAAATCTAAAACAAATTTTGCAATATAATAATCCACTTAGAAATCAGTTTAACAAAATGATAGATTAGTTTATGGCATAATCACAACACCTATATACTTAACTTGTTGTGTAGCTATTTTTTCACACGTGATAATGAGACAGTGTTGCTTAGTTACTACATTGCCATATTTTAGTTTAGCTTAGTTATTTATTTAAGCTTTAATAAATCAATAGAAGTACATCAGTAGTATATACATAATAAATTTTAATTTTGGTTAGTGATGTGGTCACCTCATTATTTCCCATATTTGTACGACATATAAACAATCAATTTCAACAGCTTAATAGAGATAACAAACGTACAAAAATAATGAAGTTTCTTGGCTGGTAGACAGATTATTTGTAATGTTGCCACTGCTCACAAAAATTGACGAAGCCGCCTGATTTTTCATCAGGGTTGTCTCCCTTAGCCCTATAATTGCATATCATATACGTATACCTTAAGATACCTTTAAAGTATCCTGGGTGTATGCTCGCGCCCACCCTCCGTAACGGAAAAATAGTTATATCGCTGTGCATTTGGTCCCTGCTGTTATTAGTCTATATGCCTTTCAGTACCTAGTCCAAGATGCACCACGTGGAGGACGAACAGTCAGGAATATCATCATCATTAGAAATTAAAACTTTATAAGCATTATTCAAATCCTCAGGATCATTAGCATCCCAATTGATAACTTTGTATTAAATAAGTTGTTATTAACATTTCTGTGTGCATGTAAATGTTGAAGTAGCCCCTAATGAGGAATTAAAGATTTGCAATGATAATAACAATACCTGTATCTGTATGTCCAGATAACTCAAAAATGGGTTTGGTACTTCTCAAATTAAAACCGCGAATAAATTTGTCGTTAGATCCCGTCAGTATTTGACTTTGATCAGGATCGTGTGGATAGAAATTGGAAACGGCTAACGCAGAAACGTAATTTTCGTGACCAGTTAATATCGAAATTGGCGATATTTCACTACAATAATTGCGATCAACACATTAACACATACACACACAATTAAGCAGTAAATAAAAATGATGTTATTGTGTTAAATAACTAATCTATAAGTTGGTTATCATTTTTAGTTTAATTAAATAATTAATTATTTAATAAGTACTAGTTCGACATTAAACCTTTTAATTGATAAGTATTAAACTGGAATTCAGCTCAATTCAATCTTAATCCCTTTCATCCCTACTGGGTCATCGGATAATAAGTATCTTTAAAATCCTAATAAACGTGAGGATTTTAGTAATGCTTATAAAATCTCTATTTCCTATAATGATAGTCCTGATTTCGTGCTTCCATGTAGTGCATTCTAGACTTATTTGTTTGCATTTAAAAACAATACTAAACATAAAACATATTTAAATTAAATATCATATAACTCTAACTAATGTTTACCATCTAAATGTATATTTTGAAAACACTATTCCTGCTTAAACTAAAAGCATTATTAGTAAAAAATATTCACTCCAATAATAAACACATACTTTGCAACATGCCATGTTCGTACAGTGAAGTCACGAGATCCCGATATAAAAAAATCGTCAGAAGGGCAACTCAAAACACGCACATCACGTTCGTGGCCATCTACTTCACTCCTTAATTTATATATGCGATTCATCGTCTAAGAAATAAAGCATTCAAAAACAAAATAACTTATAAAGAAAAACAAATTAATAAAATAATTAAATATCAAAAATTACTGTCGTTAATAAATAACAATTTAATAAAAATTAAATTCAAAACCTATACGTTTTATTAACATAACTAGTAAACTAAGTTTCAATTTGCTATACTTTCAATAAAAAATTATAATAAAATTAATGTATAATCATGCTATAAAATTACTTTTTAACTTAAATATCGTTTTTTGTTCTTTTCCTCATTATATAATTTTATACAAATTATGCTAATCAAAATAAAATGTTTTCCAAATTTCAATTTTTCAATAGAACATATAATATATTTTAGTTTTTTATAATTAATGTTACAAAATGTATACATAATAATAATAATTCTTATTTAAACTACAAACAATAAAAACAAATATGCGAACAAACACCTCAGATGCTTGAATCCAACCTACCTAAATACAAGGCCACATTTGTAAGCACAATAATATATAACAATTACTATTAAAAATTATTAAACACAATTTTTAACATTTATTATATATATATTAAATATATTTTATATTGTATTTAAAGCTAATGTAAATTGTAAAATATTGTTCAATATTGTTCAATATTGTGTAATTCTGTGCATTATTGTGCAATCAGGATCAGGACGGTACACGAGGTGCGTAGGACTTTATCCTTTTAATCCTCGGTTCTCAAAGTATCTAAAAATTTAAAATCGGGGAGAATAAAGCGGGAGGAAGAAGCTGGGACAAGAAAAGTAAATAATTGTGAAAGGAAATAAGAAAAATATGGTGGAGAATAGTGAAAAAATAAATTAGAAATTAAATGAAATTGGAGAGCTTGTGTTTGTCATAATTTATCTTAAATGACCCTAAGAAATTAGATTTAACTACATGACTTGGAAGCTTATTCCATTCTGTAATGGATCTGTGTGTGAAATGATTTAGTCTAACACTAGTGAGGGCTCTAGGTTTGTGAATCTTCCGACAATGTCCCCTAAGGTTACCATTATTAACATTAAAAAAGTGCGTGATCCTATTACTGGTGAATAACTGATATATTAAGATTAAGTCGCCTCGGAGTCTCCTATCTCCTAAAGGGAATAATTTTAATTTCCGTAGACGTTCAGGATATGATTTAAAACTAAGCTCATGAGGGAGTCTGGAGAGCAACCTTTGGACTCTTTCTAGTTGATATATGTCACCTTTCAGGGATGGGGCAGTTACCTGGATACAATATTCTAAATGTGGCCTTATATATAACATAAATAATAGTCGAAGGCTATCTATCGGAATTTTGCCTAAATTTCGTCTGAAAAACTTAATCAGACTGAAGCATTTTTGGGTCGCTAATTTATGATGTAATGAGAAGACTAAGGATGACGTAAATGTAACCCCCAGATCTTTAACCACTTTTACTGTTGTAATAGGTTTATCCCGAATCATAAAGGCTACTCCCGAAGGTCGTCCAAAAGTTATATGTTTGCACTTTTCTAAATTTAAAGAAAGCCTATTTTCAACCGACCACAGATAGATATTATCAACATCTTGTTGCAAAAGTTCCGGGTTTGTGCCCCAGATTTTAACATCATCCGCATAGAGCAGAATGTTTGATTGAACTTTCGCAGATAGGTCATTGACAAACAATATGAAAAGTAAAGGACCTAGGACTGACCCTTGTGGCACACTTGATGTTATTTTGCACTGGGTGGATAACGCGTTGCCGAGCCTAACTCTGAAATATCGATCCTTTAAAAAATCACTAATCCAATTTAGTAAAGGATTACCTATGTCAAAAGCCTTTAACTTAGCTATTAGGAGGGAATGCGGGACTTTATCAAAAGCTTTGGAGAAATCGAAGTAGACGGCTTCCACACTTGAGTGTTGTTCTAAATCCCTAGTTAGCCCGTTTGTGAATTCTAATAGGTTGGTCAGACATGAACGGGAAGGGATAAATCCATGCTGAGCAGGATTTATTAAATTCTTATCCAGTAGATAGTCTATTAAATATCCTTTGATTAGTCTTTCTATTACTTTACTAGGTGCAGGCAGAATGCTAATCGGCCTATAACTATCAGGGCTACATCTGCTGCCTGTTTTATAAATTGGCCTAATGTAGGCTGATTTCCAGACATCTGGTACTTGCCCACTAAGAATGGATACACTAAATAAATGATGGAAAATTGGTGCCAAGACATCGGCACACTCCCTAAGAATTCTAGGGTAAATCCTTATGGTACAATGTTTACAAAGTTTTTTGTTCTTAAATTAAATAATTTTAAAATTGCATTTATTTATTTTTTACATATAAACAAATTAACAATACTAATCTTTTTAATAAATATCTGCTTTTTAAATAACGTTACTACATTGAACTTTACTCGTTGCTAGTTTCAGGATTCAGGATTTTTCACGAGTTGAGTAGGCCAAAACGCCTTTTAGTACTCGGTTTTCAAATTGTCTCAAATTTTCAAGGAGAAAAATAAAATGGATGGTGAGGTAAGGGGGGATTAGTGACAGAAAAAATATTTGAAATCAAGATAAAATCAAGGTAGATAGTGGAAGTTAACAATTATAGAAAACAAGCAAAATTATAAATATACAATAATAATAATAAAACAAGTTACGTATTACAATGCAAAAACACTGCAATCATTTTCAAAAAATAAGAAAAGAGAAAAGGATAAATAACGCTCCAATGGACGTGTAGCGTGACGCGCGCCTCACCTCGCGATTGATACACGAGTTGGATAGTAGAAACTCTTTATAATTCTGGGTTTATAAGTATCAAATATCAGGAAATAAATAAATAAAAAGAAGTAAACTAAAAATAAAAATAGAAAATAAAGAAACACAGAGGGGGTGACCGGAGAATAAATAGAAGCGGGACATTAAATGTAATTAACGACTGCATACTTATCGTAGGCTGATTTAAAGGCATGAAAACTAAGAGCATTGACAATGTGAGCGGAAAGGCTATTCTAGGTTAAAACAACCCGATGGAAAAATGATGCTGTCTTACCCTTTTTAAGCCTTAGATTTACCCAAATCAAAAATCTAAATTAGAAAATAGTTTTAGGGGAGTTTGACTTAACTAGTTGGCAGGCTAAGATTAGATTGCCTTGAAGTCTTCTATTTGCTAGCGGAAAAGTATTAGGGTTTGTCAATCTGTCTTTATAAGGGAGATGTTTAAAAACCCATGGGAGTCTTGCGAAACTCCTCTGGACTTTCTCTAATACTAGTAAGTTGCGTATCAATTTCAAAGACGTAAGTTGGACCCAGTATTCTAGATAAGGCTTAATATATAACATATATAGTAGACAGGTAATAGCTGGGAGAACTAAACCAAAGTTTGGTCTAAAAATGCATAAGACGTATACATGTCTGTAAAGCCTTCAGATGGTGCGCTAAAAATCCCAGAAAGGAATTGAATACCATTCGCACTTTACAAATGAACGGGGAATTAGGTAGAAGAATATTAAAAGTATGATTATCGGGTTTCCCAATGAGTACAAATATATTTACACTATAAACGTAGAAAAATAAATTATAATAAAATTAATTTAATATGTTTAGAAGACAAAAAATTGTTAATTAAATTCTATGCTTTTACAATTAATTAAAAATCTATTTAATATATAAGATTATTGGCTAATAAATAATATATCTTTATTTTTTAATTAATTATTATAATTACATTTTTAATTATTGAATACTTATTGAATATAAAAATAAACTATAAATATATCAACAATATTATATATATATATATATATATATATATATATACGTGTTGAGGTGTTAGGAATGATTAAACAGGTAAAATCGGTATTAGGTGAACATACGTTCCTTCGTTTGTGCTAAATATACACTTGAAACAATTAAACTATAAAAATAAGAATAAGTAAATAAATAATCTTCTATGTTTGATAAAAACATTGTAAGCAATAGGACATTGAACGAAGTCAAACGAGTGCCAACATTTTATGCCAGTAGTAGGAGTCGCAAATTATACGTTAATTCTAAGTTCAGCGTACTATATATATATATATATATATATATATAACATTGGTTTCCTTTTATAATTCCAACCAAAAATAATAGAGGACGTAAACTGTGAGATGAATTCATTTCGTATATACTCTTACAGGTTACAGGTTACAGGTTGATACGCGAGTTGAGTAGGAGTAAAACTCCTTTTGATCCTCGGTTCTGTTTATCAAGTTAATCAGAAAGTTAATAACAATAAATAAATAAACAAATGATTGAATATTAGGACAACAGAAGTTAGACAGAGGTAAATGGTAAGATTAAGTGAACTTGGAAAGCTTATAATTGCCATATGCCTTTTTGAAGGCTGGAAGTGAGGACGCAGAGATGACGTTGACAGGCAAGTTGTTCCATGGAGTGGTTGCTCTATGGGAAAAGTAATAACTTTTCAACCTGGAAAAAGATCTAGGATTGGGTAATTTAAGGTTATGCCCTCTGAGTGAATTTTGGGCTAAAGTAAAGAAAGGCGCATGAGAGCTGGAATTCAAAAGTTGATAAGTCAAGATAGCATTACCCCGGAGATGCCCATCACTTAGAGAAAATAATTTTAGGGATTTAAGCCTTTGATAATAGGATAGGTACTAAAACCCACGAGGTTTTTTAGTGACAACCCTCTGTACCTTATCTAATCTAAGTGCGTCGGATTTTAGGAGCCGTAACTTGAGTACAGTACTCAAGATGAGGTCTCAAATACAGCATGTAAAGTAGGCGTAGACATTTAGGTGGGATCCTTCCAAGATTTCTTGTAAAATACTTAATAAGCCTGAAACATTTATGAGTAGGTAGAGAGTGATGTTCAGTAGATTTAAGAGAAGAATCAAAAATAACTCCTAGATCCTTAATAGATTTGATCGATTTTATTGGCTGTGAGTTAGGAAGAAAAGAAAAAACTGTGCCAGACGGTCGTCCGAAAGTAATGTGCTGACATTTAGCCTTATTGAGTGGTAGCTGATTCTTTATCGACCAATTGAAAATATTGAAAATGTCCGCCTAAAGTAATTCTTGGTTAGTCCCCCAGATCTTAACGTCATCCGCATAAAGCAGAATGCTAGAGTGAACGGCTGAAGGTAAATCATTTATAAAGAGAATAAATAGAAGGGAGCCCAAGACATACCCTTGAGGAACCCAAGAGGAGATAGAACAAAGGAGAAGGAATCAAATCCTACCCGAACCTTAAAAATACGATTGGAGAGAAAATCTTCAATCCGAGCAAGAATAGACTCAATTATTTCTACAGACTTAAGCATAGAGATAAGAAGATTATGTGGAACTTTATCGAAAGCCTTAGCAAAGTCAAAATAGATGGCATCAACAGACTGATCACTCTGAAGCGGTTCTGTGATGCTATTTGAGTAAGTGATAAGATTAGTAAGACAAGACCTCTTAGGCATAAAGCCATGTTGGGAAAGACTAACAATATTAGGTTTAAAGAGATGGTCCAGTAGATGGAATCTAATAAACCTTTCCATGATTTTACTTGGTGTGGATAGAATGATTATTGGCCTATAGTTTTTAGGTAGAGATCTACACCCTGTTTTGTGGATAGGCCTTATAAAAGCAACCTTCCATATAGAGGGCACTTAATCGGATTAGACCAAAAGATTGAAAATATAAGTTAAAGGAGGGGAAAGAATATCTGCATATTCTTTCAAAATTTTAGGATATATGCCATCTGCACCATTAGACATAGACTTAAGGTTTCTAAGGCAGTTAGAAACTGAGAGATTAGAAATGGATGGAGATTTTACAGGTGGACAATCAGTAGTAGGAAGTGACAGTATCGACAGGGGTTTGAAAGACTGAGTTAAAAAATTCCTTAAATAGGTTACAGCTAGAAAGTCTTGATAACATCTTACCTTATTAATCTATGAGACTTGGGAAGGAAGGAGTACCCAACCGCTTATTTCTGATAAATTTAAATAGGAGCGTTTTGTCATTACGAGTATATAGGTACCTATAGTAAAAGTAAGGTAGCTTAGTAGCTTTCCACAAATAGAAAGCCTTATTCCGTTTGTTAATTAATCTGGATATAGCTCGAGGAAGTCCAGGCTTAGTGTGTTTAGAAATTCTAGAAGGAACAAAGAGATTTATCCCTTTAATAACTACCTTGTTGAAAAAGACATAAGCTTCTTTAAGATCATTAGTATATAGATTTTCCCAGTTATCATTAGTCAGAAAGGCTCTGAAATCAGGTATAGGTTTCGGTTTAAGTTTACAAGGGTCCGAATACTGGACTACAAAGGTCAATAAGAGGTGATCATTTTTCCAAGAGGAGATAAGTAAGACATGGAATCGACATATATGAAGTCGTTTGAAAAAATGAGATCAAGACAAAAGAGGTTTGTTTCAGATTTATATCGAGTTGGGGAGAGTACATGCTGTTTGAGGGCATGTATAGCGCAGATATCCAGAAGATTAGAGTCAAAAACATTAGTTGACATCAAGGGAGTGGCCCAATTTATAGAGGGACAGTTAAAATTTCTTATAATGACAAAGTTTTTAGATGATAGGGAGAGGACATGTTAGAGTGATAATTAAGATTTGGAGGGCGGTACAGCAGAAAGAATAAAGTTTTAGAAGAAAGTCATAATCAGATTTGTGGATAGAAGGAACAGTGATAGTAGAGTAAGTTAAATTGTCCTTGACATAAAATAAACAGCCCTCATATTTGCTTTTATGTGAGTCTTGCCTCACGACACTATACCCATCCATATGAAGTTCAGAGTCAAGTACATCGTTAGATAGCCAGGACTCAGTAATGCCAAATAAATGTGGGGGCGAAAGGGAAGATAAAAGCAGTTAAATTTCCTCTAATTTATTGTGAAGAATCAACGCATTTGTGAAATAAGCATTTAAAGCTGAGGGAGTGGTAGTAGTGGGATGATTTGATTTAACCTGTAGAGGAATGGAAGGCGGTGAGAACTCCGGGGTGCAGCCCGAAAATCCTGTTTATCAATATCCAGCCTAAGGAGAGTGAGTTTAACTATAGGTTATTAATGTTAAGTTAATTACAACATATTACGTCATATATTTTAGTGTATATATACTAATTTTTTATATGTTTGTGACTGAAAAAAAATGAAATGAATCCATCCTACAGTTTATGTCTTCTATTATTTTTGTTTGGATATGCACAAATCTTTGATATTATATTTGTAACAAAGGAATATATATATCGACTTAAAAAACTTAATAAAGCTAAAAGTTAATGAATTGACTTTTTTTATAATAAATACATTAAAAATATTTTTGTAAATTAAAAAATAATAAATTTAAGTATTATTTATGTTTAAAACCTTAACGTTAATAAGAAATGTTAAAGTTTAATTATTTGCTTTAGTAAATTTACTCATACTGAAATATTTTAACTATTAGCAATAATTGTACTACAAAGTGTTTTTTATTTATAACTAAAGTTTATAAAATAATTAATTTTTAAATATATATGTATGATCAACATTATGTTTATCCAATAGTTACAACTGTAAATAATATTATTATTATTTTAAATTGTTTAATATAATTTTTTTAATATATTATTTTTAAAATAGATGTTGCAACATTTGTGATAGATTTATCAAAGTGCGTTACTTTTAAGCGTGGGTTCAATATTTGTTTGTGCAAACGATCTTTCCTAGTGTTCACTGTAGATTAATTTTTGCCATGAATGTAATTAAGCTTAATGGTGTTAAAGTTTACAATTTGAACGGTACAAACTGTTTGCCAGAATGGGCTTCACGGTCCGAGAAACGTCGTAGAAAAGCCATGGGCAGTGATGCTTCACGTCACATAGAGTTAATTCAAGGTCTGGATATGCCAGATTCATCTACATTTATTACAACTACACCAGATAGTCGTTATTTGTTTACTTTGGGTCGATACAAACCTCGAGTTAGGTGCTATGAGTTAAGTAACCTTTCTATGAAATTTGATCGATGTGTGGATTATTTACCCTACAAAATGATTACTTTGGCAAATGATTATTCAAAATTTGCATTATTGGGAGATGAACGTTGGGTTGATGTGCATGCAGCTGGTGGACATTATTTTAAATTCCGGACACCCAAACAAGGCGTTGATATTAATTATTGTTTTTTTAATTGTGATTTATTCATTACTTCGTCCCGTAGCAGTATATATCGCATGAATTTATCTGAAGGTCGATTTCAGCGCTCGTTTGTTGCACCTCGTTTGGAAGGTTCGTCGTACGGGTTTACATGTTCTGCGTTTCGCAAAGACTACGATTTGTTGTTGGCTGCTTCTTCGCTGGGATGTGTGGATGGTTGGGATACGAGAAGTTCCGAACATGTTTTTGGTTTAAATGTGAAAGAATTTTCTCCTCCTCCAGACGACTTGCAAACTGCAAAGCGTTCAACTAGTATTACTTGCATAAACTACAAAGATTCTTTAAATGTTTCTGTTGGTACAAACGAAGGCATGGTGTATATATATGATCTGCGCCAGAATCGCATACCTTGGCATGTTAGAGATACGGAATTTAGAGAACCAGTCAAGTCTATTGCATTTCATGATGATAAAGTGTTGGCAACTTTGACTTATTGTTGTAAAATATGGAGTTTGGAGAATGGCAAAATTTTTGTTGGATTTAATACTGGTCCAGCGGAAAATAACTGGATGCATCATTTTACAAACAGCGGTCTTTTGATGTTAGCGACGGAATCGCCAAAGATTTTAACCTACTTTATACCCCTGTTGGGTGAAGCTCCATTTTGGTGTAATCACTTAGATCAGTTGGTTGTTGAATGCGAACCAGATGTTACAACTATGTACGATGGTTATAAGTTTGTGACATGCCAACAGCTTACCGAATTAGGAATGTCCGATTTGATAGGTACGCAATTTCTTCGAGCATATATGCACGGATACTTTATTTCTGCTCGTTTGTATAACAAAGTTCAAGAACGTCTGGGTATCAATGTTAAGACTGAACAAGTCAAAACACAGTCAGTCGTTCAACCTTCCGTTCCCAAAGCAGTTTTACGCGCCGAAAATATTGTCAAGGAATTTGGAGAAGCAGCAATAGATAGCCGTTTTGTCAAATTGGCTCAAAGTGAAAAGTTGGAAGTTAAAGATGCGAGTGAAGAATCGGATCTTATTCAAATACATCAAGCCAGATTGGAAAAGAAACGACGTCGTAAGAATCTGCGCAAAGAACGTGCTTCACGTGCTCAAGCGATCGTCGATACAACTGATGACAATTAAATGTATAAATATAAAATTGTACATATTTTTATTTTGTTAATAATTTAAACTTCTATTTCGAAACTCCGTGTTTTTACTTAACTTTTTATGAATCGTTTGAAAGATACGCTTGACCACTTTTGACAGAATGAATCGCGGTCGTCGACGTGGAGGCGGTCCAAGTCTAACGGGACTTCGTGATGGAGTCAAGCGCCGTCTATTTGATCCACATTTGGTTCCAACCAAACCCGATGCCAAGTTTTCTATCAGTCGCCTGATTCCATTTTCCATTACCGAACCACCAATTGTATCTTTTTTGAAAGATTCTACAACAGTGAATGCGAATGACGATCAAGCGAAAAAATCAACGGATAAGTACAAAAGTGACATGGTAATTGAATTTTGAAACGGGTTTTGTAAAAAATTTAATTATTTTATTCAAAGATGAAGCTAATCACCTTGTAGCAATCTCCTTTTAGATTGGTTAAGTATTACTATTAGATAGCTAAGTGACAATGGTTGCAAGTTGCATTCTTTAGTTGACATTATGTTCGGTTTGGGATTCAAACTTTCATTCATTCATTTTGGTTGATGACGTGGTCAACTCAACAGTTTACGATGTAGCCATGATTTTGATTGTAGTTGTTTATAGCTATTTAGGGTTTTTTGCCTGGTTGGTGACATAGTCACCTCTTCATTATTTTCCATATTTATACGGCATATAAACAATCAACTTTGATGGTTTTATAAGCATAACAAACGTTGAAGAATAACGAAGTTTATTGGCTGGTAGATGGCATCCTTATGAGATCGCCATTATCCGCAAAGATTGCCGAGATTATCTGATGTTTTGTCAGGGTTATCTCCCTTAGCCCAACGGCTATATATGATATACATATACCTTAAAACACCTTTCAAGTATCCTAGGTGTATCCTCGCACTCACCCGCAGTAGCGTAATCCCAGTTATACCGCTGTGCACTTGGACCCTGCTGTTATTAGTCTAGATGCATATGAGCACCTAGTCCAGGATGCATCAAGTGGAGGACGAACAGTCAGGAATGTTATCATCATTGGAAATTGAGACTTTATAAGCATTAGTCAAATCTAGTCCAAAGTGCACCATATGGAGGAGGAACAGTCAGGAATATCACAATGACTGGAAATTACTCAATTCCCCAGGATCATTAACATCTACGTTGTCATGAATTAACAGTTTGGTCAACGTGTGATAATTGAAATTAAAGTATTTTTGATTTTAGATTTTTGAACTATAAGTTGTTTGTATAATTTTCCTGTATCTTTTATTGGTTAAAATATTTAGAACAACTAATTTTGTAAACTGTAAAATAATTTAGGATTATTTTTTCATTAATCAAAACATTCTTTTTAAAATTGAGCATTACCGAAAGTGATACTTTTTAATTTTGTGTCATTCAGAGTGAACTTGAAAATAAATGGGATTTCCTTGGTTTTAAATAATAATAGTGATTGATGAACTTACCAAAACCTTAATCAGGTATTTTTTAACAAGAGAATAAAGACCTGCATTTAAATATAAGTGATGGGACAAACTCGATTAACTGCTAATCTAAAGCTTAAGCCACTTCTCCTTTGGATCATCTTAGTTCGGTTCAGCGTTGCTACTTGGTGGTGACGAGATTGAAAGCCGTTAAATAAAATTATCCTGGCTTTATTATCTTGGAAACGCGAGGGTCCGCATTTAGTGCCAGTGGTGGGATTCAATCCACTTAAGTGTACTAGACTGGTGCAACGGTACACTGCTTGACTTGATTCCCACCACCGACCCATTCAATGCGGCTTCTCTCAAATGTCTACTGCGAAAAGATGCGATTTCCATGTAAAACATTTAAAGTAATAAACAAAAAAGTACACATCCAGCGCTTTACCGTCACCTTATTTTTTCTAGTTTCATTTGGATGCTGTAATTGAGCATGCATTTCGATGCGGTCCATTTCACCATTCAATGCCCGGTCAACGTGAAGGAATTGAAATGATTTGTATTGGTGACGACCGCAGCCAAACAACAGCAAAGGACAGTATTCCGAAATATGTGTCGCGTTTGCATCTTCTGCTAGCTCACAACGACATCAGTCGTTGGTCAAATAATTCAAGTTTAAAAGACACGAATGAACCCAATGATTGGTGAGTCTAAAAGTGATATTCATTCATTCATTCATTTTGGTTGGTGATCACGTGGTCACCTCTTCATTATTCCCCATATTTATACGACATGTAGAACGATCGATTTCGATGGCTTGACAAGCGTAACACAAACGTAGAAGAATAACAAAGTTTTTTGGCTGGTAAACGGCATCCTTGTGACGTCGCCACAGTTTGCAAAGATTGACGAGGTCGCCTGATTTTTTGTAAGGGTTATCTCCCTTAGCCCAAGGGCTACAATGATATACGTATACATTTAGATACCTTTTAAGTATCCTGGGTGTATGTTCGTACCCACCCGCCGTAGCGGAAGCCTAGTTATACCGCTGTGCACTCAGACCCTGCTGTTATTAGTCTAGATGCTTAGGGGCACCTAGTCCAGGATGCACCACGTGGAGGACTTACAGTCAGGAATATCACCATCATTGGAAATTGAGACTTTATAAGCATTACTCAAATCCTCAATTATTATATTTTTAAGGGGATGTTGATGGTACAAAGGATTTGTGAGAGTGACCGGTTAGCCGTAACCAGCCATCCTGGATATACCAACCCCCTAAATGAAACACTTAACTGAGCATTTGATTGCTTATTCTTTGCAATTAATAAAGATTATTGGAGGGGTTTTTATGTGGAATGTAATGAACATTTAAAGTCAGCATACCTCAAGTGTCGTTCATTAAGTTTACGTCGTACAAGATGATATTTTTGCAGGCTTTTAGTATTTTAATGGGGTTAATGCTTATAGAGTCTCATTTCCCAATAATTGTGATATTCATGACTATCATCTCTACATGGTACATTCTGGATTAGGTGCACCTAGGTACTTAGAGTGATAACAGGAACAAATTGTATAGCGGTACAGTTGGGCTTCCGCTTCGGTGGATAGATGTAGAAAGGGATGCTAATGATTTTGAGGATTTGAGTAATGCTTATAAAGTCTCAATTTCCAATGATGGTGATATTCCTGACTGTTAGTCCTCCACGTGGTGCATCCTGGACTAGGTGCCAACAGGCATCTAGACTAATAACAGCAGGGTCTGAGTGCACAGCGGTATAACTGGGCTTCCGCTACGGCGGGTGGGTGCGAACATACACCCAGGATACTTAAAAGGTATCTAAAGGTATACGTATACCATATGTAGCCCTTGAGCTAAGGGAGATAACCTTTGCAAAAACTCAGACAGCCTCGTCAATCTTTGCGAACAGTGGCGACGTCACGAGGATGCCGTCTACCAGCCAAGAAACTTTGTTATGCTTCTACGTTTGTTGCGCTTATCAAGCCATCGAAATCGATCGTTTATATATCGTATAAATATGGGAAATAATGAAGAGGTGACCACGTCATCAACCAAAATGAATGAATGTATGTAGAAGGCTTATTAAAGGAGACAACTACGAAAAATCAGGCAATTTTGTCAATTTTTGAGAACAGTGGCACCATCACAAAAAATTGTTATTTTCTCACGTTTATTATTTATTATAAATACATAATATAACTAGGCGTTTAAAAATCAACAATATAAGCTGTTGGTTGAGTTGAAAAGTAGTCATCAATTAACGTTCTTTTCTTAGGTATCCAAATGACCTGGTACATTTTATTCAAAAAGAAAAAAAGAAAGTCACTTCTTACAAACCTTCGTTCAAATTTAAAATGAAATCAAAAATAAATGATATTGATGATGTTATTACTGATCAACTTATTCAACTCGTCACAGAAATTGTACCCGAAAATGATGGTCGGTTTATATCGATTTTTCCCACTTTATTGTTTGGCCGTTTTTAATGAGAAACATTTTTACAAAATAGGCATTCAGATTGACCTAAGGAAGAAGATCTTTGATTTGTGTTGCTTTTAAACTTGTTTCTAGCATATTAGCGTAGAAATATTATTATATTATAGGAAATGTGGTTTGAAAGTGTTATTTTATTTGTGCCTCATACGGTATGAATGCTGTACGGGCAATGCTTCTTTCAGCACGTGGACATTTAGCAAAGATGAGAATCTGTATTTTGCGTCGGCAGTGAGATTCGAATAGTGCTTTGAGTCTAGTGCTCTAGGCATTCCGGCAAAATTTTAATTGTTTATCGTACTGTATATGTTGACAGACGGAATACTAATGAATCTGAAGAATGGAGTAATGTTTATAAAGTTTCAATTTCCAATGATGGTGATATTCTTGACTGTTCGTCCTCTACTTGATGCATCCTGGACCAGATGCCCCTGGGCAGCTAGATTAATAACAGCAGGGTCTGAGTGCACAGCGGTATAACTGGGCTTCCGCTACAGTGGGTGCATCTTAGCATATATCTAGGATGTTTAATAGGTATCTAAAGATATACGCATATCATATGTAGCCGTTGGGCTAAGGGAGATAACTTTGACAAAATCACAGAATGCCGTCTACCAGCCAAGAAACTTTGTTATTCTTCTACGTTTGTTGTGCTTATCAGGCCATCAAAGTCAATTTTTTATATACTGTATAAATATGGAAAATAATAAAGAGGTGACTGTCACTAGCCAAAATGAATGAAATATGTTGACAGACGGGATGCTAATGAATCTGAAGATTGGAGTAATGCTTGTAGTGTCCATTTTGAATCATGGTGATGTTCTTGCCTGTTACCACCATATGGCGTAATCTGAACTAGGTGCACCTAAACTGGCACAGAGGGAACCGAATGGACAGCGACATTACTGGGATTCCGCCTTGCAAATAGGTGCAAGCATACACCCACGGAACTTGAAGGTAAATGTAGACCACAAGTGGTCACTGAGCTAAGGGCGGTAATTCTGACCGATAATCAGGTGGCCTTGTCAATGTTTCAGAATGGTGGCACCGTCTACTGGCTAGGAAACTTTGTTATAAATTGGAGTTGATCGCTTAATATGTTGTACCAGTGAGGAACTGACTACATCAACCACAATGAATTACATTTACTCTTTTTTTATTGTATTACAATCGAGTTGTAAATTAACGCAGCATTACTGCTGTATAGCAATAATATACGTGACCTGCTTAATATTCACTCTTTTTTCTGTCTTTCCAAAGATGACGCACCGGAAAAACTGATTCACCCTACCGATGCGGACGACGATGCCAATTCGGAAGACGCCCGGTGGAACGGCGACTTGAATGCTGCCGACAATATTGACATGGATCAACTGGATGACGATGAATTCGATAACGACTACTGCCAGACCTACTTTGACAACGGCGAGGGTGATTTTAGTGACGATGGAGGTTTAGGTGGCGTTGGTGCTGACGATGGAGATGGCGGCGATGGAGGAGCAACAAGATATTATGACTGATTTTGATGTGGTTGGTGGTGGAGTCACCTCTTAATTATTTCTGTATTTGTACAGTATATTAGACGATTGAAGTTGATAACTGACGGAGGAGCAACGGAATATCATGACTGATACACGTTCACTTTGACTTATTTTTGATGTGTTTGTATACATGTATTTTTTTCAAACTAATAAACTTCAGATAATGTCATATCATTGTGGTTGGTGGTGGCATCACTCCTTCATTATTTCTGTATATGTACAGCATACTCCGATGGCTTTATAAGTATAACAATAACGAAGTTTGTTGGTTTATAAACTGCATTCTGCGCCGTTGTTTGCGAAGATTGACAAGGTCACCTCATTGTTTATTAGTTATACCTCAGTGTACACAGTCACCGCCGTTAGTCACAGTACTTCGGTACATAATCTAGGAGTGATAGTCAGGAATATCCCCATCGGCGACTGAGATTTTGTAAATATTACTCAAATCTGAAGGTCATTGGCATACCAAATTTACCTTGTGTCGTACGGATTGTTACAACTTGATTACGAAGTGCTGGATCTAATTAATTTATTTTGTAACGTGTCGGGGCGTTAGACTCTGAACAGGGTAGATATGGGTTTGAGTCCTAATACTGATTCTGAGGATTTGACTAGTTCATTTTCACTTATTTTTGATGTACCTGTATAGATATATTTGTTTTAAACGTCATTTCGTTGTGGTTGAAGGAGTCAACTCTTTATTATTTTTGTATTGGTATAGGATATTAAACAATTGATATTAATGGCTTGATAGATGTCATTTTTGTACATTTGTCACTAGTAGCTTAGATTGACAAAGCCGTTTAATAGTTTTTCAAGATTGTATCCCTTGACATTAACGACAGATATGGTGTATGTGTACCTTTAGATAATTGGCTATATACTTGCATCCATCCACCGAAGCAGAAGTTAAATTATGCCATTGTGCACTCAATCCCTATTGTGACAATCAAGCTGCGTCACGTAGATATAACAATCAGGATCATTAGGACTCCATAAACCATATTAAAAGATTGTACGAACAGACTGAGAAATGGCGTAATAGTATAACTGATGGTATGCTTTTGAAAGTGCAGGTACTCAGAAACGCTGATACTATCTCCGCTCAAAATAACAGAAAAACCCAATCTTGACCTATATTAGCCTTGTCCACAATGAATCTAAGGAGACCGACCCCTAATCTGAACCCTCATCCGTTTGGAGATTATAAAAGTGAATAAATAGGACAGAAAAGTACTAAATTTTCTGAGCTAATAAATATTTCTATCAAATTGTACCACTAAAAATCAAACGACGCTCCTATTAGTCTAACGACTACACATGGTATACATGTAGAAAATTTTAAGTTCACCAACTGTATTCTGGCATCCATCTACATAAGTAGAAGCCTAGTATTACTGCTGTGCATTTATTTACTGATCAATGTTAGTCTGAGGTCATAATACATACGGAATCGAGTGCTTAGACCAGTACTCAAAACCTCACCATATGTAGTACCCCAAAATATATCTGTGAATTTTTAGCTTTCGCAAAACCATGAAAATCTCAATAATCACCTTACGTAATTAAAACTCATATCTTAGTCCAAGTATATACTATATTCACAGCCCTAACTTAAATCTTTGAAAAAAGCAATCAACAACTTAAATTTATTTACACAAAACACCCGCGCGTATCAACAAAATTTATAAATATGGATTTCTGAAAGATTCTGCTTGCTTACGAATTCTCGAATCGTACTCTTTGCGATTCTGTATAAATAGTGTATAAGCATCTGCTTGAGCAGGATCTTTCGGGTTCGGATGATCAAGTAAATCTTGAATGCCAATTAAAATCTAAACCATAAAAATTCAACTTTAATTTACTTGTTTAATCGTAACTGCCGGACTCCAATGTTTCTCTTCATCTAACAGCGAAAGACAAACTGTACCCGAAGGAAATATATTGGGGTGAAACAAAGGTGGTTCGAATTTGCATTTTGGAGGTGATGTTGGATATTCAGATTTGAAATACATTTTCAAATTAAAAAGTCCACCTTCCCACAAAGTCTATTCCAATAAAAAACTAATATACCACTTACACCTTTCTTTCCAGGTATGCTGCACTCCCACGTAGTTAGATCAAAAGATCCATTCGGATTTTTCAAAGGCTTTGCAACAAAACCCTTTGTAAGAGTAATAAAAATTATAAAAAATTACAAATGGATGATCTTTTCTCCATGCTTTCCGCTCTTCTGCCAAACGCTTCAACGCAATTCCATCTGCTTCAGCATAGTCGCCCATTTGTCGAATAACCCGTTCAAAATTTATATCATTTAAAAAACGCAAGTTGGAATTTACAAAGTTTATAAATAATTTAAATATTTTATATTTTTTGCATTATTTTTTATATTTATTAATATTTGTTTAAAAATGTTATTAAAAAACATTTATTTATATCAAGAATATTTTCTAAAAAATTGTTAAATAAGTAAAACAAGAAATAAATATTTAAAAAACATTTAAATTTTATTTAAAAAATTAAATTAAAAAAAAACAATGTTATTAATTTAACAATATATCTAATTGGTTTTAAATTCTTCGATTTATTTTAGCACGTCACGCTGCATGCCAAGTGAGGCATATCATATTTTTTCTTTGTGTTTTAAAAATTACCAGTGTTTTTGAATTGCAATACAAAACTTGTTTTATTACAATTATATATTTACTTAATTTTCTCATTTTTCAAAATTTTTACATTGCACTATTTTTTGTCTTAATTTCCAAATTTTATTTGTTTCAAATCCTCTTTCACGCTTAGTATATTATTAACTTTAATAATTCTAATTGCATTAAACAAGAAGTTAAAAAACGTTTTCTCTACTTAGCTTGTGCTAAGCTTTAATAAATGCATGTGTATATATTTTTCAGTTTATTTTGTGTAGTGCTTACCTTGTAAGGTAAACTCACCTTTCTGTTTGGTCTCGTCAGCATCAGGCTTTTTTACCTTCCCCATTTGCTTCATATGTGCTTGCACACATTCTAACTATTTTCTTTGTTACCCTTTTGTGGTGTATCTTGAACGTATGCCTTTTCCTAAGCAGTATAAAGAAACCTATTTTTAATTGTCCTGGCATAAGTTTTCTACTTCAGCCACAATATTAATGCTTTTAAAATTTCAACGTATTAAAACCAAAATGCTTTTCCTGCCGAGATCAATTCTAGCCCATTTCTAACCGCTTTGATAACTATTCCTCTTCTTATTGCTTACCATTCCTAAAAGTTTCAGTTCTGCTTTTATTTTAAAAAATTAAGGCTGACAAATAGGCAATACCAAGTAAAATACTATTCTTTTTATTAGTAAAAATGTTAGTTACTAAGCCATTTAATAATTTTATCTGTGCACAACATTTAAATTGGCATACATATGGAGGACAGTTTCTCAATAAAATATATTTACCAAACCGCTTATTATATACTGTTGATCTTGTAGTTACTGTTATCATGTTTTTTATAAAGAATAATTGAATTGTAAATGTCAAGCACTGGTTTTTACATAATTTACTTTATTATTATCAATAATAACAATTTCGCATTCCAACTATTATTTCAAAACAAAAACATTTTCTAATTAAAATAGGTATCTAAAGTTATGACAGTATTTTCATCGCTGCGTATTCATCATCGTCATTGTTATGATCAATTAAAAATGACGGTGTTTTATCATTCAAATCATTTGCGTTTATCACACCACTGGATTCTTTATCACCCAAACACGACGCAGTCAGATTGTAATGGTAGCAAACAGCCTTGATGGGTATACAAGGATTGGCTTGATTAATATAGGGACAGACATTTAGTGAATCCTGATCCGAACTGGACTCCATAATATTGCCAAAAACTGGCAGCGGCGATTTTAATCCATGCACGTGAACTTGCGGATTTTTGACATAATCAAGTAGCAAATCCAAGTCGAATGCAAGGCCTATTTGAGCCACACCACAATTTTGCATAACCCCATTGCAGCAATTTGAAGGAAAGTTGAAATGATCCACTGTATGGCAAGTTAAAAGTCGAAGTACTTGACGTAACCATCCACCATGACTTACCTAATAAAAAAACCAATAGTTAGTTAATTACATTTAAAAACAAAACATTAAATAAAACAGTGTTTTATTTAACGGAAGCATGTATTTCTTGTGAAGATTTTTATTCAACATTTAGTGTTTGCCAAAAACAAGATATCGCATTAAATGTTGGTAGTGGAATCAGAAATCTGTTTATTATAATGTGCCAATTGTACCACCGGTTAAAGTTTTCAAATTTATAAAAATGTTGACATCTTTGTTTGCTTCTCTATTACTATACAATTAAATTATTTTATACTTTAATAGATAGGGTGCTAATGATCCTGATGATTTGAGTAATACTTATAAAGTTTCAATTTCCAATGATAGTACTATTCCTGACAGTACCTCATTTGTGATGCATCCTAGCCTAGGTACTCAATCTTTGCCAATAGTGCCACCATCACAAAGATATCATCTAGCAGCAAAGAAAACTCGTTATTCGTTTTTATGCTTATCAAACCACTAAAATCGTTCGTTTAATATACCGAACAAATGTAGAAATAATGAATGAAAAAATGAATCAATGAAAGTTTTAATCCCAACCCAAACAAAATGAAAAATGCAACTTGTAACCAACATAACTTTGCTATCTAACAGTAATACTTTACCTATCTCTGTCATCAATCACAATTAGTAAAAAATAAATGAATGACTAAAAACATCTTTGTAATTTATTATTATTATTTTATTTGATATTTATTACTTTGAATGTTTTACGAGAAACATCTTTCAGCAGTGGACATTTTAGCGAAGACGAAAGTAGGCCTGCATTTTGGTTGGATTTGAACCCATACCCACCGAGGTCCAAATCAAGCGCTGTACCGCTAGACCACCGTTCAGAGATATAAACGACATTATCCCCTTCAGTTAAATAACTACACAGGGTTATAAAGATAATCAACTCGTCATTGTTTCAATTTTCATAGCAACATAATATAACATAACTTGACGGCAGGGTCTCTTCATTCATTCCAAGTTCGCATCTCGAATTCCTATACGAGTAAGTTGTCAAATGCGAATTGAAGTTAGGATAAATAAAGTTTCTTGGCTAGAAGACCGCTGACTTCCAACGATGCCAAAGTTCACAGGAATTGACCAGACGATCTTCTTTACAGTTGAAATATCCACAAACCAAACCGGTTACATATGGTAAATAGATATCTTTTAAGTATCTTGAGTGTATGCTAGCACCAATTACATATGTCGTATAGATATGGAAAATAATAAAGGAAAATCATGAAATTGAAGGTCATTTCAAATTTGGCGGTTACTGATCTTTTTCGTCCAGTCCCTTGATATAAAATGTGTAGTGCCAAATGTATCTGAAACATCTGGCTTCAAATTTATCAAGCTGCTTGATCTCTGATCTCATAAAATTCCATGTTTCAGCTGCATACAGAAGTACTGTGCGAACCAGTGAAGAAAAAATGTTCATCTTTGTTTTTGGGTAGATCGACAAGCTTTCTAAACGCAGTAGCAGCCAAATAAATTCGACGATTTACTTCAATGGATAAACCACCGTCAGAAGTAATTGAGGAGCCCAGATACGTAAATTCCTTTACATTGGGGAGCACAACATCATTTAATACAATCCTCGCATCAGGAGCTTGAGACATGATGACTGATTTTTTAGGTTGATCTTCAGACCATATTCACTGGAAACTTTCACGAGGAAATCCAATGCATGCGGTTAAATACATTGGAAAGTGCGGAAATTGATATGCGTTCTTAAATCATTTTTGAAAACTGACATTTTACATTTGATTGGTAAATTACTCCATATTCCAGAATATTTTATTAGCAAAACGTTTGCACGTGCAGTGTACGTACGGGATATTCTCAATTTAAATTTGGTTGCATCAACTTTTATTGAATAGTTCAAATTATTATTAAAAATGAATTTATGGAATAACAATAGGTTAATTTTCATCCTTATTAAACATTGTCACTTTTTACTAGATTTCTTTTGGATGTGAAATTATAGAGAAAGCAGCCATAGTCAATTATCGATCAAATTGTTCAGTTGAAATAGGCTATTTCGCTTTCTTTATGATTAAATACATTGTTTGCTTGTGCCAATAGATTTTTCATTTGTTTGTGATCAATAATCATATTAAGATAAATAGTCAATTTCAATTGTATATTCTACATCACTTAACCATAAATGTTAACAAACCCAGTAAGTGTCCATGTTCCTCACTGTATCCCCCACCACAATTCTCTCTGATAAAACTGCCAAGGTTTAAGTGTACGTACTTGAGATGCTTATTTGGCCTTTGACCTGTATCAGTATGAATCCATGATGCATTACATACATGTACAAATCTGAAAACTTCACGAACATAGATTACAAGTATCGTCCCCGGTAGTGGGCTAGAAATCCTAACAAATTATAATTACAAAATTAGACACAGTTAGGAACAACACCATAAACAAAGCACGAAACAATATTAAAAACACTTATCGCTCTATCCAATAATGATAAAATTACACTTACAATCAAAACATGTCCACCATATATTGGCTTCGAATTGTCAGGCGAATAAACATCCGATTTGAATAAGTCCCAAACAAATGTAGACATGGGAGGATGATCTGAATGTGTCACCAAATGACATCGGTTTGCTTCATCAATCCGAGATCTATTAGCCAGACGTACGCAAAGTTCCATAAGGAATTCGTGTGTTCGTTTGGCAACCTAAACAAACATTTCATTCATTGTGGTTCTTGATGTGATCAACTCTTTATTATTTCCATATTTATACGGCATATAAACGATCGACTTCGATGGCTTGATAAGATTAACACAAACGTAGAAGAATGACAGTTTCTTGGCCAATAGATAGCATCCATGTGACGTCGCCACTGTTCGCAAAAAATGACAAGACCGCCAGATTTTTTGTCCTATAGTTGCATATGATATACGTATACCCTAAGATACCGTTTAAGTATCCTAGGTGTATGCTCGCACTCACCCGTCAAAGCGGAATCCCGGTTATACCGCTATGTATTCGGACCCTGGTGTTATTAGTCTATATACTTATCAGTACCTAGTCCAGGATGCACCATGTGGAGAACGAACAGTCATAAATATCACCATCATTGGAAATTGAGAGTTTATAATAAGTACTCAAATCCTAAGGACCATTAGCATCCCAATGCATTAACACTTCAACAAAATAAACATTACACATACACACACTAAATATCACAAAATTAAAAAAAACACTGCGTCGCAACTACACCAACCTCGTGAGCACATTCTCCGCCAACATTGCGCCACCCTTCACAACCACCGCCTTCTGATGTGTTATTCGATTCGGAGAACTTCATAACTTCCGTTCGAAGTTTACCGCAATATGATCCAAAGTTCTAAATACCAACAACATACAATAGCTTTAAATATGACAAACAACTTACAGAGAAAATCGTGTGTCAATGTGCTTTGTTATCTATAATTGCTTGAATGCATCACAAGAAACTTTTCAGCAAAGAAAAACAAGTACGTGCGTTGAGTGCTGGTGATAGCAGGCGAGCCCACACCTACCCTGAATCCTTATCCAAGAAGCCTAAAGGAATAATTGTATAATGACAGACATAACTTCGAAGGATCAATTTTTTAATTTTGTTTACTTTAATGTATTGCGGTCAATATATTTTATATTTTAACAAATTAACTGGATCTTATCAATGTTAGAATAAGTAATCGTATTGCTAAACAAAAGGTTGATGCTGATTATCAACAAAGATTGAGTTATCAAACAGCGTTTTCTTCATTAAATCCCGCCAAATTATTATCTAGGACAGATTACATGTCTAAAGTCAGTAAGAAGTTTTATTTATTTACTTTTTACTACTTTGAATGTTGTACGGCAAATGCGCATTTTTCAGCAGTGATATTGCAGCAAAGTCGAACATGAGCCCGCATTTTAGTAGGCCGGTGGTGGGATTCAAACCCCGATAGCCATTCAGGTTCAAGTCGAGCGCTGTACCGCTAGACCACCCCAGCACAAATGCTAAAAATTGAAAGTATCACGGCTAATTTTCAACCAATTGTTGGTGTAGATACTGAAAGGAAGAAACGAAACCCTGCTTAGCGCGTCCACAAATGGTTGATTGTCGAACGGCCTTTTGAAGAGTTGGTGGCATGCGAACAGGACAATTAAGGCAATAAACGTATTTGCAACGCAAATCAAGGAATATTGTTTTGATGCCACTTGCAAGTCGTTTGGCTAGGAGAGATTACTTTCTACAAACGAAATGCACTTTAGAACACTGTTAGTCGTTTAACGCTAACGAATGATCCTCGTTCTGATTTTTTGTAATGCATTAGATTGAAAAAGTATTCGATGGCTTTATAAACACGTGCAATAAAACGTAGACAATTAGCACTATTGTTTTTATTAAAACTAACAACGGAAAGTGAATAATAGGATTAAAATTATTACTAATTCATGTGCCTTATATCTTCACTGAATCGTATAAGTAAGAACGTATAAATACACAAGACCTGAATAAAATGAATGCAAGGTTGCACATGATGTTAGAAACATTCAGTAATTCAATGTCACATTTTAGTCTGGATTAAGCAAATGAAATTTGTCAAAACGGAGTGTATAAGAATTATCACTAAAAGACAGCTTTTTTGCAACTACGCCATAGGAACTGACAAGGCGATCTTAAAAGGTATCTCAAGGTATCTGGTTGCCATATGTAACCGGTTAGGTTTGTGAATTCGTCTCGCCAATTCCTGTGAACCCTGGCGTTGTCGCAAGAAAGCGGTTTCGTAGTCAAGAAACTTTATTTATCCCCCCCCCCGGTTTTAACCCAATATTATTCATATTGTACAAGTCAAGTAGACTTAAAATTCAGATTAATAGTTATCTGTGAAACATTGGCAATGTGGGGTTTTGCTAATTCATTCTAGATCAAAGTTACAAATGGTTCTCAATTGAGTACATTCATAAAACAGAAAGTGGAAATGCATTTCATCCATTTAAATGATCAACCCGACATCGATGCTGTTGTTATACTATTTTTTCATAATTTAAAATTTGGCCAAATAGTTCATTAAAGCATAATTACCAAAATACTTGTGATTTTTTTTATTCATTCTGCATAATGTCCTAAATTAAGTACATTTATAGAGCCCAAAGTGGAAATGTACTTTATTCATTTAGATAATTAAGAGGGGAGACCGACCCCTACTTAGCGCGTCCACAGGTGGCGGATAGTGGAACGGCCTTTAGCAATACAGGTTATCTGTGAATAGGGCTGTGCCAAATAAGCTGTCGTACACCAAACGGATAGTCAGACGTTAAGGTCGTTGACAAGAAGGAAACAACGACTATCGGTGTCACTCACCAAGCAGCGCAATTTAGAAACATCATTGCTTGCTCCACCCGGAGAGGGGGGCCTAGAAAAGGTGGTTTAAAAATTGCTCGTCTAATCACCAGGATAGCTGGCCGTGACTAACTGGTCTATATACTCGCGGTAAAAACTCATTTAGATGACATTGATACTATCGTGTTATACTATTTTATTTAAGTAGACGTAATACTCGGCTCGGGTATTCGTTAAGGTGCATTCATTTCGTTCGAGTTGGCAACATCGTAGTTATCCAAATAGTTAATATAATTTGTTTTACTTACACAATATTGAAGTTACGATATACTCACGCCATGGATTACATGTACACAACACAAAGTGGATGCAAGGAGTTTTAAAAATGATTTGTCAAAGTATGACTGCATTGAATCGCTAATGTTGGTTCATTTCTCACAAAATATCGCCCATTAGGCAATTTATTTAATAGACCTCCATTATTTTACTCTCATCACTCAATGTTCATTAAACCATAACTCTTAACCCATTCGCCAAAACGGAAGCCCAGTTATACTGCTGTCTAGATGTCTATGAGATCCACGTAGAGGAGAAACAGTCCAGAATATTGCCAAAAACAGGATTTCTACTATTGTTACCAACTAGTTAGATCTAAAATATTGACAATCCCTACAAAACAGACCACTTACTCTTTCACGCAAACGACCATCTTCTTCCACTACGTTTTGGTCAACCACTTCATAAGCAGTCTGTTAGAAATAGAATAAACCACAGTAAAATTGAATGCACTAAGTGTGACGTTATTATGTAGACAATTACAATTATTACAAAATTATTTGGCTCTCATAAGGATGGGGCAAGAAGATCGTTGGTCTATCTTTGACATCGATTTGGGATGTTAATAATCCAGAAGATATGAGCAATTTTCAATAACGGTGATATTCCCAACTGTTCCTCCTCCATGTGGTGCATGTTTGACTAAGTACTAACAGGAATCCTGACTAATAACAACATCATTATCGGGGATAAACATCCCCCACCGGTTATTATCACGAATAATAACAACAACAAAAGTTAGTGGCAATGCCACATCTTCATTACAGCCATTTCTAAAATTAACGCAAAAAAGTATTAAATCTAAATTAATTTGTTATGTCCAATTGTTTTTTTGTAAAAACAAACATTAATAATTAAAAATAATGTCAAGTACTTAATAGTTCATTTATATATACGTGACACAATACGCTAAGTATAAGCAAATTATGGTCTGATCCAGCGCATTCTACGCTAACTAGAACTTGTCAGAACAATCGCAAGATACATGTGTTGAAAACATACGAAAAATATTGGTAGTATTGTCTTTTTTGATTGGTCAAAATTCAGGACAATGGTTGTAATTGTTCTCTGAATGGTTCGTTTTTACTTGAACTGTAATTTAGATAAAGTGGACACGACTTGATGTGAACATTTTGCAATGACATTCGTTTCGGCACCAGAATAGTCTCATCGTCCAATTGGAACGATGTGGAGAGCGCTGTCCACACTTTCGACAGTTTATCCAAACGATTACCCTATATAACATATGTGCCTATTATCAGAAACGTAAATCTGAAAGCACAGGACTGCATGCAAGCAACTAACTTGAATTTTTTATAATTTGTTGAAAACCTACAAATTTAGATTGTCCTGTACGTTTTACCATTCGAATGAAGAGGGATGAATATGTCGTAGCACAACCAAAATGGGAGCACTGTCATACATGCTGTAGTAATACAATGTCGCACTATTAGAGGAAGACCACAAAATATTAAAAATATTTATTTTGATAAAGTCCAATCTCTCAGTTACAGATACATGCCCTTGACAAATTTAGAAAAGGAAATCACAGAGATTTGTATAATGTTTGATAAAAATTAGATTACAGTACGATTGAATTTAAATTAATTTTCAGAAACTGTAGACTTTGAATAAATGCTGTCCCGTTTAAAGGAAGAAGGATTGGTGACATGCGAACAGGACAGCAAAGGAAAATATAGTAAAAACAGTTTTTGCCACGCTGATCAAAGAGCATTGTACAGGAAGTTTCCCGAAAATGTATGTATTAATGTCACTTACAGTACAAACAGGGAAAAGTAAGGAATGAACGTGTTTTAGTTATTTATGGGTGGCGTTTGTGGTGACTGATTCCTTTGGTCAGTCCATTCCCATCATGCACAATTTAATTAAAAATGAGAAAAGTGTAACGTATATTAGCGCGTTACAACACTTGAAGCAATTAATGGGTGACACCAATGGAACGAAGTCGTTCACAATTGATTGTGCTCCAGCCCTCCGTCGCGCACTGAAAGAAGCATTTCCGAGTTGCGCAATAAATTTGTGCCATTTTCATATTCTCCGGGCTGGGAACAAGAAAGTATGTTTCATAAATTTATGAACAAATGAAGAACGTAATTTCCTTAAGAAATTAATGATGTGTCACTCCATCAACAGGTATGTTCTACACGACGCTATAATGAATGTAGATATTTCCAAGTTGTAGATAGAATAAAACGTCGTTATTCACGTTATAAATTCCTCTATAACCAAATACTTGCTACCATTAATAAATTTGTGGGTGAAAGCCTTCAAAACAACTATAAACGTTAAAAACTCAATAAATAATCGTGCTGAAAACGCTCATAAGCATTTTTTTAATCTCGAAAACAATGGCAAAGTCGTCGGACTGACATATTGGTGCACGCCTCCGAAATCCCTAAACAGCGGAAAGCAACTATTCGAGATGCTATGCAAATTTGGAATTAATTGAACTTTTCCTATTCTCCAATTTACAACAGCGGTAGAAATTAGACGCGTGCGTTACACGAATAGGACGCATAACGTCATAGTTGAATTATTAAACAGTACTTGCACCTGTATATTCTTCCTATGAGCATTTAATAGACGCACAACCAATTGTAAACGGTAAAGGCTACCGATCATTTCTTTTTGATTTTACAAATTGTACATGGATAAATCTAATAGGTTGATCTAAAGGACATATTCCATTGGCTGTTGTTTTTTGGTTATATTTTGGCTGCTGTATCAATTTTCGATTAAAGTCGCTTCTACTATGAATTGGTTAAATCGGAAGTACGATTGCTGGAGAGATCTTGAAAAAGAACGCAAAGATTTTGAAGTGGCAACTCGTTCTGACTTTTGTCACAAAAATTCGGAATAATGTGAGAATGACACACTTTGTCCATACAAATTGGTCTTGATTCCAAAATCAAAAATCAACAGGTACTAGTAAAACGAACAGCTAGGTACATTTATATTTTTGTTTAGATCCAAGAATACAAACTATGAAGCACAATTTACTGTGCGTTTGATAAATAATAAGAAGTATTTCATTCGAAAACCAAATATTGCCCTCAATCATGATTTATCAAAAAAGCAGACTGCAATGTCTCCTAAACGACGTCGCCTGCTTAGTTCTGAGGAAGAAGAAGAAATAAAATTGCCACATTACTTAATTGGCAATGTTCAAAAATATCTCAAATTTAACAAATACACGAAAAAAGTAAAATTGGGTCAAAGTATGATTATACTTAACATAATTCGTGGAAGTTGTTGGTTCGACCGAGATAGTGTCTCGTATTGAAGAAGGATTAATGGTATATGATCGGAATACACAACGTAACACATATTCTGTCACAAGTTTCTGCCACTATCAACAACGAAAGTTTTGCACAGTATTTTCTGAAAGTGTATGCTTTGATGCAACGTATAGCACTAATCAAGATAAGTAAGTATTTTTTTATAAACAACGTGTTGTAGCTATTCATTGATGGCTCCCGTTATGACTGACTCAAATGGTCAGTCGATTCCGATTATGTATTCATTAATAGAGAATGAAAAATGTGTAATATATATCCGAACGTTACAGCACTTTCAGTAGGTGATAGGTGACACCAGTCATCTAGCAAAATTTTATTAATAGAGCTTGCATAACAGAGCTCCCATTTTGGTGCCGTTACTATATATTCACCCGTCTTCACTCGAACAGTAAAACATGCAAGACAACCTAATTTTGTAGTTTTTCAACAGTTATATTAAAAAAATCGATTAATTGTACATTTTTTAATTCAAATCTTCATTCTTTTAAACTTTTACAATCTGACAAGCATAAAACAGTACAAAATTGTTCCATATGATTAACCATTAAATTTCTGCCTTTAAACATTGTGCATATCAAAATTTGAAATTCTATTCGGATTTTGACAAACCCCGTCACCAGAATCATGCTTTCATATCCTTGACGGAATGCTAATAATCCTGAAAATTTGGATAATTGTGATATTCCTAACTGTTCCTCCTTCACGTGGTGCATCCTGGACTAGGTGCCCACAAGTATTTAGACTAATAACAGAAATGAGTGAGTGTATAGCGATGTAATTAAGATTCTGCTTCGGCAGATGGGAGCAAGCATACACCTAGGATAGTTAAAAAGTATCTTAGGATCCAAATATATTGTTATGTAAACGTTAGGCTAAGAGAGATAATCCTGGCATAATCAAACGGCCTCGTTAATCTTTGTAAAGTGTCGCCGTCAATTAGCCAATATACAGCGTTGTCTTACGTTTGTTACAATTGTCAAACTATTAAATTCTATCGTTTAATATACCGTATAAATATGGAAAACAATAAACAGGTGACCACATCACCAACCAAAATGAATAAAAAAATTGTACAATACATTTTCAGACATCAAAATTGTACTAAACTCACTAGCTTGGCCCTATTCAAATCACTTGAAAATACAACATCAAATGGCAAACATGACAAATATTTCTTCATTGTTCGCGCTTGTTCAATTCCATGTGGCGAAAGATTGGTGTTCAAATGACCTAAATGGCCAATGCAAGCATTTGCAATTTAATAATCAAACCTTGAATAATCTGCTTTTTATTTTCAATCGTTTCACCACTGCAAAATGTTTAGTCAAAATTAGAAAACTCACTGGCGTAAAAGTGTTAAATAAAAGTAAAATAATTGCTTCATTAGACAGGATTATGCATTTTTCAATTCTGAAACAAAAATAACATTACATATAACGAAACAGTACTGTGATAATAGTCAAAAACACGATAAAGTAAACCAAGGGGGTACTAATGATCCTGAGGATCTGAGTAATGCTCATAAAGTCTCGACTTCCAATGATGGTAATATTCCTGACTGTTCAATCTCTACGTATAGGAACATGGAACGTACGGTCACTGTCGTCTGTTTCGACCCAAGCGTATACTGCCACAGAGCTAAGTCGTTACAAGATTGACATTGCCTGTCTCCAGGAAACAAGACTGGACTGTTCAGAGCCGTTTAGTCTTCCTACAGCTTCCCACTCAACATCTGCATTATTCCTCCCATCAACTTGTGCACAAAATCCAGCACATCATGGGGTAGCATTCTGCTTATCCCCATTAGCTACCAGTGCATTAATTGACTGGAAAGGTATATCTCCACGATTGGCTTTTTCGCGCTTTAAAGTTTCCAAGTATACAATGGCCGTGATCAATGCCTATGCTCCCACCAATAATTACTGTGAAAAAGAAATTGATGAGTTTTATGAGCAACTTGAAGATTTATATTCTCGTCTTAAGACCTCATCACAAATCGTTGTTATTGGAGGAGATTTTAATGGCAGAGTCTGCAGAGACGGTGTCAACCAGCCCTGCGTTGGCCCTTGGACAAAATCGCGCGACCAATGTGAGAACGGTAGAAGGTTAAGTGAATTCGCGACAAGGTGCAATATGGTTCTCACGAACACATTTTTCCAACACCCTGTGAAACACTTGACAACATTTCGTTCAAGTTGTGGTAGATATTCCTCCCAAATCGATTATGTTTTGGTTAGTAAACGCTGGTTCAGTGCAATCAAAAATTCCCGAGCATACAGAGGCTGCCGAACGGGTAATGAGAATGACTCTGATCATTCACTTGTCTCTTGTTCGTTTCGGCTACGCCTAAGAACTGCCAAGACTAAACCTGATATTTTGGCTCCGGATTATTCCCTGCTCACAAACAGCAACTATGCTACCAAGTTTGCCAAAGCCTACTTAGCAGCTTCAAATGTTGTCCCGAACTGTGAAATGGGAATAAATCAGTCTTGGAACAGTCTAAAGCAGAAGATTGATACAGCTAGCTTGGTTCTTCCTCGTTCAATCAATGTTAAAGGCCCAAACTGGTTGTCCACCAATTCTCGTGATCTCTATGCACAAGCAAAGAAAGCTCAGAGAAAAAGTGAAGGAAAGACACTGCGTGCGGAATTTCGAAAGAGTTATGAAGAGGATGAGCAAAAACATTGGGACTCTGTAGCAGATGAGCTAGAGGTTTCTGCCCGCCATAACGATTGTGGGAAAGTTTACAAGAAATTGAATCAGCTATGCCGTGGTAACAAAGTTAAAGTTGGATCATCTGGCATTTCTGACGAAGACTGGTTACTCCATTTTAATCAGACTTTAAACCACCCTGAAATCACTACAGGATGGATGCTAGACCAATCCTCGCTTGACACAGTTTCTTCGGCAACTTATCCAATCTCTATTGAACCCCCCACTATCGATGATATTATGCGCATTTGTAGAAAACTCAAAGCTAGGAAGGCCGCTGGTTTTGATGGAATTCCTCCATATATCTTCAAATATGGCCCCTCGAGACTTGTTGAAGATTTGTATGGCATCATAACGGACTTCTGGACAAACGAGCAGTGCCCTGAAGACTGGCACCGTGCTACTATTGTTCCTGTTCACAAGAAAGGAGATCGGCAAGTACCTGCTAACTACAGAGGCATCAGCTTACTTTGCATAGCTGCCAAAATTGCTACCTCAGCAATCGTTGAACGGATCCGCCCGGAGAGGGAGAAAACCACTCGTCCTAATCAAACTGGTTTTCGTCCTGGTATGGGATGCGTCGATCAAATTTATACGCTTCGACGCATACTTGAATTTCGGGCAAAGTTTCAGCGCCCTACGTATGTAGCCTTCATTGACTACTCTTCAGCTTTTGATTCGCTGAACAGAAAAGCACTTTGGATCGCTATGTTACGTGATGGAGCACCTCTGAAACTGGTAAATCTTCTACGTGCTTTGTACAAGAACTCAACTGCTGTAATCCGCAATTGCAACAGATCTACTACAAAGCCATTCGAAATTTGCAGTGGTGTCCGTCAAGGCTGTGTGGCTGCTCCACTTTTGTTCAACTATGCAATTGATGCTATATTTGCCAAGATCTCTGTACAAATGGAAGGTGTGTTCGTTGGTACTAAGCCCATTACTGACTTAGAATACGCTGATGATGCTGTACTTCTAGCCGAGAACGAAACTCAGTTGCAGCATGCATTAGATTTCCTCGTGACTGTTTCCGGTGAATATGGTTTGAAGATCAACCCAAAAAATCAGTCATCATGTCGTCCCAAGCTCCTGATGCAAAGATTGTATTAAATGATGTTGTTCTCCCCAATGTAAAAGAATTTACGTATCTGGGCTCCTCAATTACTTCTGACGGTGGTTCATTCAATGAAGTAAATCGTCGAATTTGTTTAGCTGCTGCTGCGTTTGGAAAGCTTGTCAATCCACTATGGAGACGTAAGTCCATCAACCCAAAAACAAAGATGAACATTTTCTCTTCACTGGTTCGCACAGTACTTCTGTACGCAGTTGAAACATGGACCCTTACAGGGTCAGAGATCAAGCAGCTTGATAAATTTGAAGCAAGATGTCTCAGATACATTTGGCACAACACCCATTTTGCATCCTCCGTATCAAGGGATTGGACGAAAAGATCAGTAACCACCAAATCCGAAATGACCTTCAATTTCATGATCTTCCTTCATTGGTATCGCGACAACGAAGATTGCGCTGGTTTGGACATGTTCTTCGTAGAAATCCTGATGCAATCTCACGTATCGCAACACTGGCTTGTCCAAATACCGACTGGAAGAAGAGGAAAGGAGGTCAAAAACGTACTTGGATGGATGCTGTTCGGGACGATCTTTACACAATTTTGGCCGGCACTTTATCTTGGAAACAATGGCTAAGTCGATGGACCGACATATCCCTACACGCCTCCGAAAATCGTGAACAATGGAAGGGGATTGTTAGAGATGCTATGCGAATTTGGAACTAATGAAGATGTGGCATTGCCACTAACTTTTGTTGTTGTTGTGGTGCATCCTGGATGAGGTACTGAAAGGCATCTAGAGTGCACAGTAGTATAACTGGGCTACCGCTTCGGCGGGTAGGTGCAAGCTCAGTCATATAGAAAATGAAATGCTGATTTATAATCCTTTGAAGAGTTTTACTAGACCAATAAAACACTTACAGGCCTAAGAGAATCTAAAACCAGTTCTGAAATTGGGCCTAATGTTGGCATATTTCCAGATGGAGAGAAGCCTCCTGGCTTTAATAGAGATTACAGGTTTGATTAGTACATTAACATAATCCTTGAAACGTATGCGATAAACGCCGTCGGAGCCTGGATTAGAGAATGTTAAGGAGTTTAAGTTCTTAAGTACTAGCTTATTTATGATTAAGAGGTAAGGGAAATCTAGTAAGCATGACTCGTAAACTAAACTAGTCGTATGAGTATTAGAGTGGAATACTAAAGTAATCTTTAAAGCAATTGCACGCATCTCTAAATGTATAATTATTCTTCATTTTGGTTGGTGACGTGGTCACCTCTTCATTATTTCCCATATTTATACGACATGTAGAACGATCGATTTCGATGGCTTGACAAGCATAGGCAAACGTGGAAGAATAACAAAGTTTCTTGGTTGGTAGACGGCATCCTTGTGACGTCGCCACTGTTCGCAAAGATTGACGAGGCCGCCTGATTTTTTATCAGGGTTATCTCCCTTAGCCTAAGGGCTACATATGATATACGTATACCTTTAGATACCTTTTAAGTATCCTGGGTGTATGTTCGCACCCACCCGCCATAGAGGAAGCCCAGTTATACCGCTGTGCACTTGGACCCTGCTGTTATTAGTCTAGATCCCTAGGGGCACCTAGTCCAGGATGCACCACGTGGAGGACTAACAGTCAGGATTATCACCATCATTGGAAATTGAGACTTTATAAGCATTACTCAAATCCTCAGGGTCATTAGCATCCCCTAAATGTATAATAATATAATATAATTCAATAAAACCTTCATCAACCAGAAGTTACAATTAGAACAGGATACCTGTATTACCTTCTTTACAAAACTATTTCTGTCATATAAAAGCTGTTTGTTCGAGGACATAATAATGAAAATACATTATCAAATACAATAAACTAAATATAATATAGAACAAAAAATACTGTAAAAAAACATCACAGAGCGAAATGCAATGTAATAATCGTCTAAAGAAAACTATATTTAACAGATAGCCACATGTCACACTCACATATGGTACAGTTTAAACCAATTAATCAATATCTATCTTTAAACACGAAGTGGTTATCTCAAATATTTAATTAAATGATAAAACTTAATTTTTTAGAAAGCACATAATAAAAAATGTTTTTTCGATAAAACTAACATATAACCAATAGGTATAAATTTTAAGTAAAACATTTTGAAATATACAAAGTTAATTATTTTCATTTGTTATATAAAAAGAAAAAGCCTATCTGATCATGCTAAAACAAATGATAGTACAATAAAATGAACCCAACGAACCGTAGAGACAACCGATAACCAAATCGGGATCGAGATCAGTAAAGTAAACGAGGTGTGTATGAAAATATCCTTTTGGTACTCAATTATTAATGTTTCTAAAAATTAAATACCAAGGGGAATAAAATGGGGGACGAATTTGAGACAATAAAGTAATTATAAAATGGGAAAGGAAAAATTGGAAAAATATGATAAATAAAGAAGTGAATAAGTGTTTACCGCAATTAAGCTTAAATGACTTAACCGTTGTGATTTAACTAATTGAATAGTAAGCTTATTCGGTGTCGTGATTGTTCTATGCGTTTAATTGTGCTATATTGAACTTGTCGAGACAATTGACTTATAAATCTAATAGAAATATCTCCTAATGTTAATATCAAAAAAATGTAAGAACATCGAATTTAAACAACTGATAAACTTAAAGTAAGTATCCTCAGAATCGTTTATCACTAGAGGGAAAAAGCTTGAATAACTTCAAAAGCCCAAGCTACGATTTGAATCGTAGCTCGTAGTTGAGTAAAAGAAAATCCTTTTAATAATCGGTTCTCTGTATCTCAAGCTATCGGAAGAAAATAGGAAATGGGTGAGGCAAAGGTGTATTTGTTGCAAAACAATTGTAATCTAAGACGATAATAAGAGAAATGAAGTTAAAAACTATAGAAACTGAGTAAAAAATAATTAATATTTTAAAGTAATAATAAAGCAAGTCTCGTATTATAATGCAAAAACACTGGTAATCTTTAAAAAAAGAGAAAATGTAAGAAAGCGCTTACTGCGAGTTTCCGCGTAGGAGATTTCAAAATAATACGATATATTTTTTATTATTTTTAATATTATTTTTATTTATTATTTATTTAAAAATAAAATATTTTAACAATAGTTTAAATTAATTTTTTATTATACATTTCATATTAACATTATTTATTATTTAAAATTTGTTTGAATTGAACAAAACAATTGTTATTAAAAATTAATTAAAATAAATCATAATATATTAATGTATTAAAATTAATTTTTAACTTACTTTTGAAGCATTTTAAACGGCATATGTTTAATGAATGGTTATTTAATTAGTTTACTAACTGGTTTAAATAAAACAGATCTTTCACAAAATTTATAAACAAATTGGTTTATATCCTTTACTTTTTAACCATTTTTTAAATTATTTAAAAGTTTTAAATTTACTGTAGATAAATAAACATTTATTTCAATTTTTAAAATGATTTATTTGCATGTTTAATCAGTACCTGGACATTATATAATACAGGTTACAGGTTGGTTCACGAGTTAAGTAGGAGACAATCTCCTTTTGATCCTCGGTTTAAATTTATCGTAAATATCGTATTAAGAAAATAAAATTAAATAAAAATAAAATAAATCCTCCGAATGAGACTATATTTTATTACGTGAAATTGGCGAAATTGGCAGTCTTAAAAGCCAATACCGATTTAGCGTTAACTACCTTTGAGGGTAGACTGTTCCAAGCATTAATAACTCTCTGAGAGAAATGATAAAGTTTTAGCTTAGAGTAATCTCTAGATTTACTCAATTTAAGATAATGCCCTCTGCTTGAGTTTGACGTTAATGAAAAGATAGATGGGTGAGAGCTTGAAGTTAAATATTGATATACCAAAATGAGATCACCCCGAAGCCGCCTATCACTTAGGGGAAAAAGTTTTAACGAGAGGAACCTGTTTTAATACGGTAAACTCCTTAGAGACCTAGGTAATTTAGAGATAACCTTTTGGACTTTTTGGAGCTTATAAGAGTCAGCCTTTAAAATAGGAGCGGTGACCTGTGCACAATATTCTAAATGAGGCCTGATATAAAGCATGTAAAGTAAGCGAACAGTCCTCGGGGAGAAAACAGCCTAAATTTCTTTTAAAGAATTTGATTAGTCGATAGCAAGTTTGGGTAGCTCTAGAATGTTGGCCTGTGAACTTGAGCGCAGAGTCAACAACCACTCCTAGGTCTTTTATGGAAGTAACCAAATCTATTGATTGAGTGCCGTGGTTAGGCATTGTGAAAGTGTTTCTGGTTGTTTTACTAAAGAACATATGCTTGCACTTGGCTAAATTCAAGGGAGAGAGTTTTTGACAGCCCAGTTATAGATGTCAATGATATCAACCTGGAGTTGAACTGGGTTGGCCCCCAGATCTTAACATCGTCAGCATACAACAGGATGTTGGATTGGACGACATCAGGTAGATCGTTAATAAACAGAATAAATAATAGAGGTCCTAACACCGACTCTTGTGGCACTCCCGAACTAATTTGGCTAGGAAGAGATAAATCGGAGCCTATTCGAACCCTAAAGGACCGGTTGGAAAGAAAGTCGGACATCCAAGCCAGGATAGGACCAGTGATACCTACCGATTCCAACTTGGTTAAAAGTAGATCATGAGGTACTTTGTCAAATGCCTTGGCAAAGTCGAAGTATATAGCATCAACTGAGAGGCCAGAGTCTAATATTTTTGTGATGCTTTCTGTATAAGTAATTAAATTAGTAAAGCAAGACCTGCGAGGATAGAACCCATGTTGGGCTGAGTTGATAATTTTATATTTGATGATGAAATCTAACAGATGAGTCCTTATTAATCTTTCCATAACTTTACTAGGGGTAGAGAGAATGCTAATGGGTCTGTAGCTTTCAGGCAAAAATCTAGATCCTGATTTAAAAATCGGCCTTATAAATGCAGACTTCCAGATAGCCGGAACCCGGCCAACAATAGAGGAGAGGTTGAAAATATGGGCTAGGTGGGGAGCTAATACCTCTGCACATTCTTTTAGGACTCTGGGGTACACCCCGTCTGCACCGCATGAGGTTGACTTAAGTCCTCGAAGCTGACAGAGAACTGAATGCACATTGGGAAAGAGGGGGCCTATAGTGAAGGATGAGCTCGGATAAGGTAAAGAAGCAGATTCTGAATGCTGAAATACCGACTTAAAGTAATTTCGGAAGTTGTTGCAGCCTTCAGGCCTTGAGAGTAGTAAACCGATTCATTTTTTAAACAAGGTTGGGTATCTCCTAGGACGCGCTTATCCTTGATTAATTTAAATAGAGCATTCTTATTATCCTTTGCTTTGAGTAGAAGTTTATGCACCATAGTATCCTTGTGCAACTTAATTTGTTCAGAGCATTGATTCCTTAAGGAAATAAAAGCATAGGAGCTTAGTAGATTTCTATAAATAGTACATTCTATTCCTTTTCTGGATAAGGTGTACAATTTTCCTAGGGAGCTTACGGTTAGTGTGGGTAGGGATACGATGAGGGACAAATTTATCGATGCCTTCTTTGATTAGTTTACTGAAATGAAAGTAGGCTTGTTCTAAGTTTTTTTCATATAGGGGACCCCAGTCAGCCTTTGCAAGAAAATGACGCAATTTGACAAAATCAGTTTTTTTAAAATCAGAAATTGGTGTTAAATTTATACCTTTAAACCTAGAATTGTTTAAGGGAAGGCTTACTTTAAAAGACAGAACGATATGATCACTTTTTCCTAGAGAAGGAAGATACGATATAGAGTCAATATGGGAAGGTTCATTAGTGAAAACTAGGTCAAGGCAGATGGGGGAGGAGCCAAGTCTGTATCTAGTTAGGGATAGAACATGCTGAGTGAGAGCATACTTGAGACTTAGGTTTAAGATTTTGGCGTCAAGTGAATTAGACCCAGATAAAAAAACTCCAATTAAGAGAGGGGCAATTAAAATCTCCCAATAGTATGCGATGTTTGTAGGGAAGGGAGAGAGTTTGTTTGATTTCAGATACAAAGGCGTCATTAGATGATTTAGGTAATGAAGAGGGCCTGTAAAAGAGAGAGCAGAGAGTATGCGTGCCTAATGCCAGATGAATGGAATCATGTTTCCGCTGGGCTAAGCATTGTTGTACAAATACTAAAGCATAAGAAAGATTTTCTCGAATGTAGAATAGACAGCCCCCGCTTTTACCTTTATACGAGTCTTGCCTTATAGTCCTATAACCGACTAAGAGTATTTTACTATCTAGTATGTCTTCGGAGAGCCAAGTTTCTGTTATTCCAATAATATGAGGGTGGGCTACCTTTACTATTTGATGTAGCTCAGCTAATTTGTTGAGTAGACCGTTATAGAAGAGATGGGAGCAGAGGCGTAAGTTGTCTTAGTCGACAAAGGATGGGGACTTAGGAATGACTTCGGGGTGAAAACTGAAGATTTGGTATATCGTCATTATCAAGCCTGAGAGGTGTGAGTCGTACTACAGGGATTCTATTGTCTAAGGGAATGGCAGTCCTAGACAAATTCTGGGATCGATCATTCTATGGGAGGTCCTTTAGAAGGCGAACTTCTGGAAATTTAGAGCGAATGTTAGCCCAACCCTGCAAAAGTTCTTCCTTCATGAGAGAGGAGATAAAAGTTACTAAGATAGGAGGGGCAGAATGAGGACGCTTGCAGCTGAGTTTACATAACCTAAACTCAATATCCCTAGAGGAACAAGAAGAAATAATATCGGAAACTAATTTTTTGAAGTTAATGACACTACTTTTGATGCCTTTGATGATAACGTTACAATCGCGTTTAGTGTCCTCGATGTGTTGCTTAGTAGCAGCTAGAATTTCTTTCTGGGATAGTCTTATAACAGATTTAGCAACTAAGGAAAAAGGACTGCAGTTAGAGATGTGAGCTTTGAGAGAGTGAATTTCAGACATGACATTGTTGGAAAAGAGGGAGATAGAAAAATTTAGAGCTTTAGTTTTAGTTAGGGAATCTGAGAAATTATAGACCATATCTGCCAGAGAACAGGTTACTTTATTAAGTTTAGAGTCTAAATCTTGTATCTTAGACAGATAGGCTTTTGAGTCTACCAGTGTTTCTAGAATTACGTCCAGCTTGTTGTCGTTGACAGAGGGCAATTGCTGTAGTTCAATTTTACATCTGCAGTCCATGCATTTATAGTCAATTGGAGTATCAGCGAGCTGCAAGTAGTGTTCGGAGGATAATCCCGAGCACGATTTGTGAAACCATTTACCGCAAAGTGCACAGAAAATGCCAACTTTTACAACCTTCTTGCAGCGTTGTAGGCCACAATTGGACGAGTTGGGAAAAATCATATCTAGAATTACACTGCGAAAATAGATATATAATCAATCAAAAAGAAAAAAAAGAAAAATATCACTAGATGAAGGCTAGTGATAATCGTTTAAAGACAAATAAGTGCTAGTGTTACCACACTTTGCACAAGCTGCACACAACAAACACTTGCACATTAAAAACAGATACCAAAAATACACAGATGTTATATATAAATTATATATATAACTGAAACAAATACACCAAAAAACGCAAAAACAAAAATTTAGCAGTAACGTAACAATGAGTACAATACAATTAGCAAGCTACTTTTGACCCGTAACGTCACGCAAGCGTATCGCACAGATTCAAAAGTGATAATAAACGGATCCAATACTCGTTAATTGAAAATACTTAATCATTAGTTGTTTACTCATATGGATTATAATAGCATAAACCAAATAAATTAAAACCAGCGTTTGTCCAGTCGCATTAAATTATTATCAGTTCAATTTAATTATTCACATTACAATATATAAATAAACAAATGTATACAACTCTTGAATTACAAAAATGTAATAATCGTTTATTTAAAAAAACCAATAAATACAATAATCATTTATGTTTAATTAATCAATTATAATTAAAAAATGCTAAAAATTAAATAATCAACTTGTTTATAATTAATTTTCACTAATCAAACTTGCTACACGTGTTACTCTTTTAGTCACCATGTTTGATTTATTTGTATTAAACTAAAGTACAAATTAAAAATTAGTAAATTTATGTATTTGTTTAAAAAAACGAATTTAAGTAAAAGATAATTAAAAACTTTACATATTTCTAATTTGAATCTGTGCATATGCTTGCGTGACGTACTGATCAAAAGTTGCTTAGTTTTATTGTTGCTAACTAATACGTACTCGTTTTTTTGTTTTTCGTGTTGCATTTGTGTTTTTTACTGTATTTTTGGTGTGTTATTTTTACTTAGTGTATTTTTGAAATCCGTTTTTTGGGTGTCATTCGTGTTTTTGTGCGCTTTGCTTGTACACCGTGCTTGTACACTAATCTTTAATCTCCTTCAAAAGATTATCACTTGTCTTTTCCCAGTGATAGATTTTTGCTTAACTTAATTTTTACACCAAATTTTATATTCAGGAATGGTGTATTCTAGCCTGTCTATTTGTGGCCTTTAACGATGCAAGAAATCTGTAAAGGCTGATATCTTCTGTGTCATTTGCAAAGATGTTCTGAACTGTTTTGGTACATTACTCTCAACTTGTAAATAGTCCTCAGAAGTACAATTGCATGAATTGCAAATGTGAAATCGATCTGCAGATATTACCTTCTAGCAGCGACCAAAAATTTGACAAGTTTGACAAAATCTTACATTTAGTTAATGAAGGACAATCTCTATCTTCTAAATTCAATGGGTTTGACTCCAAGATAGATTTGGTTACAAACCTTATATCCAACTTAGTAGACAGGGTCTTTGATTTTTCCAAAAAACTTGAGCAAATTGTTTTCTTGGTATCTAATCTCTCTAACTCGTTAACACAGGAGATTAATTCCCTTAAAATACAAATATCTAACCTTAGTTCTTTTTCCACGTCCTCAAATTATAACAAAAAAGATCCTTGTAAGAGCTAAAAACTATGCTGATTACATCAAACGCGACTGCAACCTTGTAGTCAGAGAAGTCAACATTAGTATAACCAACTATAAGAAACTGATCTCCGACATGACAGTTAGCTGTCATCTCAAAATTAAAACAATCCTATTCGATTCTATTCTTGTTTCCTGTTCATCCATTACTGACAAAGAAACTGTACTTAGAAATTAGGCCCATGTTAAGTCCCAGAATAGAGGAATAAAAACTACAAATGACCTACCCTTTTCAAAATGTTTGACCAGACAGTCTAAGCCCCCTACCCCCATCTATCATACGTTATCTACAGTTAACGCTTTAAGCCTCTACAACAAACTTGCTAAGGTTCAACATCCTTTATTCTCTTTTTTTCTACATCAGTTTAGTATAACAGAGTCTTCCTCTCTAAGGATATGCTCAATCTTGAACTCTACATAGAAGGAATTTGTGCGATACTCTTGCGTGACGTGCTGATCAAATGTTCCTTACTTTTATTGTCGCTAACTGCTACCCGCCATTTTTTGTTGTTTTTGATTGTTTTTTTTGTGTAAAGCTGTGTGTATCATTTTTTGGTGTATCTCATTGCGTTTCTGTTTTTGTACGTTTTTCCTTGGCATTGTACTTAAGCACTATTTTTTTTTAAAAATCTCCTTCAAAAGATTATTACGGGTCTTTTCCAGCGATAGATTTTGTTATTTAATTATTTCAGTTTTTGTTTGTTTTCTATACCAGTTTTCATTCAGATATGGTGTCCACTAATTCATCCATTTGTGGCGCAAAAGGTCTGTGAAAGTTGGCATTTTCTGCGCCATTTGCAAAAATTGGTTTTATGAAGCATGTTCCGGACTATCTTCGGTTCACTACTCGCAACTCACAAATAGTCATCTGGACTATAATTGCATGGATTGCAGATGTAAAATAGAATTGCGAGTAACACCTTTCAGCAGCAAGCAGAGGATCGATAAGTTAGACAACATTTTTCATTTAATCAGAGACAACTACTCTTTGTCCTAAAGAGTTGATGAGCTTAATTCTAAGATCAATTCGGTTACTGATCTTCAAACTAGCTTGGTTGATAGGGTCTTCGATTCTTCTAGTAAAACTGATCTAGTAATAATTATATATATATATATATATAGATATTAAAATATTGAAAAATTTTATAGTTTGTGATCAGACCTGTACACTGGTTTGTACTTCAGAAAATGCAATATTGTAAAAGCTTTCTTTGAGTAATAAATTATTATTATTATTATTATTATTATTATTATTATTATCTCTTTACTCTCCAATTTATCTGACTATCTATCTAAAGATATCTCTTTTCTAAAAACATTAGCTTCTGACATTAGCTCCTTTTATATGATATTTAAATCCGTCCTTTAACTATCTCAAAAAGATATTTGTGATGGTGCCAAAAACTATGCTGATTAAAATAACGCAAACGCAGTTTTATAGTTAGGGGAGTCAGCCAAAATATAACTAACTATAAGGATTTTAGTTTCTGATATTGTTAAAAAATGTCACCCTAAATCTGAAAACTTCTTACTCGGTAGATTATCTTGTAAACGAAAACATATTTCTCCCCCAATCCTTGGTTTTTGCTCTTCCTCTTTAGAAAAAAAAATAGTTTTTAAAAATTAGACTAATGTCAAGTCCCAATTTAAAAGAATCAAAGTCACCAAAAATCTTCTCCTATCAGAACGTGTAGCAAGACAGTCCAAACCTCTCGTTCCTGCCCATCATGCTCAACCTGTAGTCAAACTCACCCTTCTTAGGCTGGATATTGATATTGATTATCAGGATATTTGGCTTGCACCCCGCCCCCAATCCTATACCGGTTAAGGCAAATCTCCCCACTGCTGCCACTCCCACGTTTTTAAAAGTTTACTTCACTAATAGCCTAAGCCTTTATAATAAATTAAATAAAATCCATTAGTTACTCTCTTCTCCTTCCCCTCCACATTTATTTGACATTTAAGGCTTTCTATCTGTGGAAATCCACCAAGCTTCCTTGTTTTCATTATTCTTATATTGACACCCGTAATAAATGTAATAGACTCATTAGAGGACATAAAGAAAAACTACTTTATAAGTTTCTAAATGGAGCTAAGTTTAACAAAAATCTATTATTTAAGTTCATCAAAAATAAGCGGAATTCCATTGATTCCCAACCTCACCTTAAAGATAAGCAAGGAAGTTTGATACCCGGACCTACAACTTGTGATCTTTTCAGGGACTATTTCAACTCCGTCTTTTAGTCCCCACAGTCTACCTGGCCTCATCCTGGTATAGTCAATTAACCTATACATTCTCTAATCATAAAGGCTTCTTTAGTCATCACTGGTCTCAAAAATATAAAGTCCACGTCATGTGATGCTGATGGCATTTATCCCAAAATTCTAAAAAAATGTGCGGACATTTTCGCCCCTCACCTAGTCTATGTTTTTAATCTGTCGGTATTAACTGGTCAAATTCCCTCAATATGGAAGGTTGCCTTTATAAAACCCATTCACAAGCCAGGGTGTATGTTTAAACCAGGTAGCTACAGACCTATTAGTATCCTTTCCTCTCCAAGCAAAATTATGAAAAGGCTAATAAGATCCCATATACTTGAACACCTTATCAGCCTTAATATAGTTAATCCTGCACAACATGGTTTTATGCCTAAGAGGTCATGTCTTACTAACTTAATTATTTACACAAACAGCATCACTGAATTATTTAATAATTATAGGTCTGTTGATGCTATATATTTTAATTTTGCCAAAGTTTTTGATAAAGTCCTACATAAACTTTTTATCTCTAAGCTCATTGGGGTAGGAATTGTAGGCCTAATCTTAGATTGGATAAAAAAAATTTTTTCAACCGTACCTTTGAGGTTGGGGTTGGATCGGATTTCTTTTTCTTCTGTCCTATTTCCTCTGGGGGTATCGCAAGGATTTGTTTTAAATCATTTTCTATTCATTCTTTTTATAAACGATTTGTCTTTTTGCGTATACTCTAATATACTGTTTTATGCCAATGATGTAAAGAATTGGGGGTACTAAACCTGAATCATTACAAGCTAATATTACCAGCATTTTGAAATAGTAGTTGTCCAATCAGCTGCTACTTAATAAGGCTTAATGCAGGCATATATCCTTTGGGAAACCCTCTGGTAACGCTTTCTTTCTAAATTCTTAGCCTACTGAGTCAGTAAAATTAATCAAGGACCTAGGAGTTATTTTTGATTTTTCTGTTTCATTTACTGAACATCATTATAAAGTTAGTCAAAAATGTTACAGACTTATTAAGTTTTTTAAAAGGAATCTTGGGATTATTCCTCTAAATTATTTGCGTTTACTGTATATGTTATACTTAAAACCTCATTTGAAATATTGTGCCCAAGTCACAGCCCCAATTTTGAAATCCGATAAATATAGACTACATCAGGCTCAGAGGGCAGTCACTAAACTACACCGACGTTTTAAATATTTATCCTATTTTTAAAGACTCAAATCCATAAAATTGTTTTCCTTAAACGATAGGCGTCTCCGGGGTGATATTATCCTGATTCATCAATTATTTCATTACGGCTTTGTTTTGCCCTTCTTTATTTTAGCTTAAAACTTTATCAGAAGGCATAATTTTAAGCTGACAAAGCCCAGGATTTTTTTCAGATTGAGAAATTATTATTTTTGTTATAAAACAATTACTCCATGGAACAGCTTACCTGCCAAAGTAATCTCTACGTCATTACTCCCAGCTCTTAAAAAGGCATATAATAATTATAAATTTTCCAAGTTTAAATAATGCGACTTTTTTTCTTTGTTATCTTTAACTATCTATTTATTTATTTATTTTATTATTACTGTATTTTTCTGATATAATTTGATAAATAGAACCAAGAATCAAAAAAAGTTTTACTCCTACTTAACTCGTATATTCAACCTGTTAACCTGTTAACATGACTCCAATAAAGGTAAATATAGTGAATATTTAATTTAATCGGCTAATAATGTACCTATTGCAGATTCCTTCACAATTTTATATAAAAAACAAATTTAATAAAAATTGAAAATGTTTAAAAATATTTTACAAAAATGAGTATTGGTTTTTCATCAAATCTAGACTACAAAGAAAGAAATCAATTGCTCAATCTTGAGCCTCTACGGATAAAAAGGATCCAAATGAATCTATTGTTATTTCATAAATCAATTTTCAATAATAATTTAAATTATTCAATACCATTTGATGCAAATAAATTTTAAAGTAAATCTACGGTGCGTAAATTGCATTATAAGTCATCCCTGAGAGCAAAATTTTTCTTAATTAAATATTCTAAGATATGAAATAATTTACCAATGAATTCTAAAAAAATACAAAATTCTAATGCTTTTAAAAATAATTTAAAAAGATACATTAACATTTATACTGTTTTTGATATAACTAATCATACAATGTTTGAGTATTTTGTGGGTTTATGACAAATTTTGTTTCATTATATTGTTTACTTAAAAATCACAATTTACCCAAATAAATAAAAAATAAAACTGTAATGATCCTTTTGTTGAACGTACAAACTGTTGAGTTAGGAGAGCGACTGTAAATTACTTGCTTGTGTTTTGTCTGAAAATTAGTAGAATTGCAAGAATGTCTTCTAATGTCCAGTGATTCGTTATCTTGACGTTACCGAACTGTGACTAATTTAAAATAAGAGAACTCTCAATTAGTCAGTAATTATACCAGTTTCCAGTAAGTCAGAAAGCGATGAAAAACACAAGTTAGAGTGTCACGTGTGTAATTAAACGGAATATGTACAAAAATCATTCAAACACGCGCTATCCTTAAACAAGACAGTCCATTCAAACAAACATATCACAATTAATCTTCCGTCGTCTTCTTGACGATAGTATTTGTCCTCGGGGTATATCTGTAATTATAAAAACAATAACAATATATTAGTACATTATTGCGTTATTACAACCATCTCCCCCTCGTGAGAAGACATTGTCCTCAGTGCCTGTAAACACAACGACCTTTTTTACTGCCCATGGTACGTCATCAACCTCCTTGCTCCGTGTTTTGTCTACTTTGTAAACGGTTGACGTGTACGGTGAAAGCACGGTTATCCAATTCGTCCACTTTTTTAATCAGAACCACTTTATTAGTGAGTATTTTTACGACGGTATATAGGCCGGCCCACTTTGTATTCTGTTTGCTAAACCGGACTGGTAGTACTTGTAGCCACACTAATTCATTGCAGTCAAATATTGGAACATGGGCCTTTTTGCCGTAGTACTCCTTTTAATGCTGGTATGCTGTCTCCAAATGCTTGTCTGATGAACAATTTCAAGTTGTTTTTTTAACGCCATTACAAATCTTGTGCTGTTCATGCTTGTTGGAGGGAGTAGCAGAAGTTCTAAATTCATTGGGAGGCGTAATTCTCTACCTGTCATTATTACATGTGATGATTGTTGTGTAGTAGTGTGTACTGCCGCTTGATATGCCAATAAACATTGAGGTAGTACCATATCCCACATCTTTGTTGGAAATTTTGTTAAACATATCGCAATTAATGTTTTTAGATTCCTATTGGTCCTTTTTACCAACCCATTCCCTTGTGGGTAGTATGGTGTGGTGCGTGTTTTTTTATTCCGAGCCGTTGGGTCAGTTCTGAAATAACCAAAATTTAAAAAATTAAACAGAGTTGCATTAGAGCACTCCATTGCGCAATCCATTCTTAAAATATCGTTTTTGCCACCGTGTCCGCGTCGATCCTTTGTAATTGGGTTGCCTCACACTACTTTGTAAAATAGCTTACCATTACTAGAATGTATTTGTTTTCCTGTGGTGTTTTAATAAGAAGTCCAACTATATCTAACCTACCCGTTCATTAGGGTAGCCAGTGGGCATAGGTTGCAGTGGGGCCCTTGGTAGGGTCTGGGGATTCTTGCCTTGTATACATAAAACATATACTTGGCAAAAAGTGATTATATTTTTTTTTATGCAAGGCCACCAAAATTGTTTCCTGGCCATATAGTCCATCTTTTTTTGTCTCGCATGACCAAGCTCTACATGTAATCGTTTCAGCACTTCTCATTTAAGTGTTTTTGTTACCACAATTTGATGGTTATTCTTAAAATATATAATACCGTTTTTCATCTCTAATAAGTTCCACATGGCCCATATACAATGCGCGTCTCAGCTTTTTCCTGTAGCTTCTGTTTTTTCTAGATGCGATAATTTTTGTTGTAGTGCAGCATAAATAACACTCAAATCCTCATCGTGAGCCTGTGTAAATTGCCATTTTGTATATACACCGTGTTGCAACGTGATGCTGTTTACTGAGTCTAGATGGCATATTTTGCATACTGAACTCCTTGGGCATGCTTTACTCGATATTGCATTTGCGTTGTTATGTTGTTTGCTTGGTCGGTAGATGCAGTCAAAATTGAATTATTGCAATCTTTCTTGCCAGCGTGCCAACTGCCCTTCTGGATGTTTAAATTCTTTTTAATCATTTGAAAGCTTGGTGGTCTATTCTAATGATAAATCTTGTTTTTAACAAAAAATGTCGGAAGTAAAAAATAAAACAGACAATGGCTAACATTTCCTTCCGCATTGTACAATAATTTTCCTCTGCTGCTGTTAAACAGCAACTGGTATAGGAGATCACTCGCTCGCGGCCATTTGTATTTGTTTGAGAAAGTACGGCTCCGATTTCCTTATCGCTTGCATTTGTGTGTGGCGCTGACTAAAATATCCGGCATTTTTAAAGTCGGTTCCGCGCGCAAGTGATTTTTCAATGTTTGGAATGCGTGTTTGCATTCTGAGCTCTATTTAAATTTGTTTTCTTTTTTTGTCAGGTTATGCAATGGAGTAGCCACAACTGCAAACTTTTTAACAAACCTTCGATAGTAGGATGCTAATCCCAAAAAGGTTTTCACTTTATCTACATTTTTAGGTGTGGGTCAGTTTTTTATTTTTTTTGTTTTATCTGGGTCACTGATAATCCCTTTGGCCAACATCATGTGACCCAGGTATTGTACTTGTGGCTTAAAAATAACATTTTTTCTTGTTTAGTTGCATACCTGACGTTTTGACATGACGAAAAATTTTTTCCAATGTGTTTAAATAATCTATTGTCTTTACTATAAACAATACTGTCGTCTAAATATACCAAACATTTTTGTGGGATTAATCCGTCCAATATTGTTTGCATCAACCTTTGAAATGTAGCCGGTGCGTTTACTAAACCGAATGGCATCGTTTGAAACTTAAATAATCCAAACGGTAGCGTGAATGCAGTTTTATAACGATCTGATTTGTGGATTTTCACTTGCCAATATCCGGAAGCCAAATCCACGGTGCTAAAGTATTTAAATCCTGTCATTGCATCCAGTATGCTGTTAATTATCAGAAGTGGATATAAGTCTTTTACCGTGGTCTTATTTAATAGACGGTAATTAATGCACAACCGCAAATCTCCGTTTTTCTTTTTTACTAGTACCACTGGCGACGCCCATGCTGACTGTCATGGTCTGACAATATTTTTAGCCAGCATTTCCTTGACCCGTGCTTGATAGTGTATTGGTATGCGTTGCGGCAGTTGCCTCCTTGGTGGCGCCCCGTCTAGCTCAATTGTATGTTGTAACAACTTAGTCCTCCCGAGCGGTTTGTGAGGTCCCAAAAAATATCAAATTTTTGTTTAATTATTTCCAGTTTTAACATATCTTGCCTTTGTATACTACATACCGCTGGCTCAGATGCTCTTATCTGGGTCTGCTAAATTTTTACCGCAGATTTATTCCCAAGTGTGCTGAACATGTTTACACATTTTTCAAATTACTACGAGGGAACCCACGCAAGATAAGACTCACCAATAAGACAAGGCAGGCGTTCGTCAATAGCAAAACGCTATTGGCTGAATCAACAATGTTGGTATATCCAAACAGATCACGTGAGCTGGCCTTGACTACCGATGCGTCCGATTTTGCTATAGAAGCCGTTTTTTAACATCTGGTAAATGGGGTATGGAAACCTCCAGGTTTCTTTTCTAGGCATCTGTTATGGCAGAGTCTAGATACAGCATATTTGGCCGTAAACGTTTAGCAACGTACACCGCTAGTAAGCATTTTTGCCAACTTGTAGAGGGTCGTGATTTCAGGGTATACACTAATCACAAACCGTTGACTTTTGTCATCCGTACAAAAACGGAGCGTTATTTGCCTAAAGAAACTAGACAACTAGACCACATTTCATAGTTTACTACTGATCTCCGTTTTCTTAAAGGAAAAACTAATGTAGTAGCTAACGCTTTGTTGCGTGTTTTAATTAATGTAATTATAACATCGACAGTAGGTTTTGACGCGATGGCCAAGGCGTAAAAAGATGACGTGTCTCTTAAGGACTGTGGACATAGCCTAGAAATTTGAGAAATATCATTATTGACATTGGCGGGTACTATACGCTGGCAGTGCATTCTTTGCCAAAAGTCCAAGGTACACCGCCATGTAGTGTCACCGTTGGGTTCTTTTCCACAGGTGCGATCACGTTTCAAACACGTGCATATTAATCTAGTAAGTCCAGTACCCTATTCAAAAGGAACACACGTATTTGTTTACGTGCATAAACCGTTTTACTAGATGGGCTGAAGCTATACCCATAATTGATGCTACTGCAGAATTAATACTGCAGGCTTTTATAGATCATTGAGTAGTTTGCTTTGGTTGCCCCACCACAGTAACTACAGACCAAAGAACGCAGTTTGAATTACGCGCATCTACTCAGTTCCTACGTTTAATAGGTACTACTAGGATTAAAACTACAGCGTATCATCCAGCGGCAAATAGTTTTGTCAAGCGCCTACACTGACAAATCAAAGTCGCGTTAAAGGCTTACAATACTTTATCTTGGTTTGAGGCCCTGCCGTTTATAATGCTTGGAATCAACAGTGCAATCAAAGCAGACGTAAAGTGTTCCGCCGCTGAGATTATGTATGGTACTACATTGCGGCTTCCTGGTGAATTTTTTGAAAATTCATCTTTGGACATTTCTGTGGCAAGTAAATATGCAGAAAAGTTGTTAGCGCACATGCGTACTCTGCAACCAACGCCACCCCGTCCACAAACACGAACGTCGTATGTCTCCTAGCAGGTTTTCTTTTGTAGACGACCCCTTCTGAGACTCCAACCTCAGAAGATAAGCAACGTTTAACCCGTTTCGGTAGAGTAGTAAAACCACCTTTACGTTTTTGCGATTACGTAACAAAAATTTAAAATTTTATCTTTTTGTTACAGCACATATCCCGCCAGCAATTATGGTTTTTCAAACATTGCAAGTATATTGCCGTCGGACGTTTACGCAATCCTACAGCATCCCGCAACTCGCGTCAACGCCCACCGCAACCTACGGTATTGGATGACCCCCGCTCGTTGCTCGCAAAACCAAATTTACAGGATTACTCCCAACCATTTAGAATCCTACGTTCATCCAGAAATTGTCCAATTTGTTGCATCATCGTTTCCAACCGCTACCCAACGCGTTCAGAACAAAGTTCGTTTCAAAGATTCGAAGATATGTTTTGAAGATATGTAGCGGTGAAAATCGACAAAGATAATTTAAAGTCCCAAATAATGAACAATATTATTTTATTTCAGCAAAAATTAACATAAAATGTTTGGCAATTAATATTCTTTAAATATTGACAATTTTGTTTGAATGTATCAATGGTACATACCAGTGGGAACGGCTATAAAAACAACCGTTCCCACGCCATTAATGACTTTCGTTTCCTCTTGTTACTCCGTTCTATTTTGGTTTCCATCTTGATCCTTCCCACAATCCAATCTTTTAATTTAGCAATAAACGTTTTTCGGTCCCGTTTTTGCGTTCTTATTTATTACTAAATGTAATCAGTACAAACATAAGGTATTGGAAGGAGACTAAAACTAGGTCAACAACAAACACAATTTTTGACGACAAGTAACGCCGCTTGTCATGTCCAAACCGCCCCCATCTCGCGTTTAGTTAAACGAGTCTACGTAACTTGCAAACTGGAGTCAACTCACTAAAAACCCTTTCAGCCATTTTTATATCCAACATAGATTTATTTCTAATTTGTTCCTTCTATTTTTCTATATTTAACATTTGCATCAATTTGTTAATTTCACAAGCGCTATTTACTATTTTCGTTTTTACACTTTTAAACTATTTTTTATGTTTTTCAATTAACAACACAGGTAGAGATAGTGTTTTTTCTGATATTTGTAAATTTATTCAATTTTTTTCGGTAAATTTAATTAAATCGTTGATTTTTCAGTAACGACTTGGGAGGTTTGTAAATTAATTGTTTTGCAAATATACAAATTTGGCATTTCGCTAACTTGATTTATCTTTAGCAATACACAAGTTGCTATTTTCGATAACAAAGTAAAAATTTTGCTAATATTTTTCAGCCAATTTACAAAATTTGCTATTTCCAATAACGACGTAAGCAGTTTGCTAACTTTTGTAATATTTCGTATATTGCAATTGACTTGTCTAATCAAGTTGGACATTTTTTACGCAAACGCCCTTATTACTAATTTACCTTTGTTTTACTTGCAGATAATTTTTTTATTGCTATTCAATAAGCGTTTTTTAAATATCCGTTAAAAAAACTCACAAATATAAATATTTTTTATTAATAAAATAATAATTGTTGACATTTGGTTTTACAATACAATATTAGTATAAATGCAACAATTCTTAAATTTACATCAAAATACATAAAATTAACATAAATGCAATGGTAATATAGTGTATATCAACCAATGTTATACAATAATAACAACAATAATAATAATAATAATAATAATAATAATAAATATAATAATAAACACAATGTTAATTATAATAGAAAACAGTTTACAGCAAACAGTTTTGAGCTAAGTTAAAAAAGGGACTGAGGATTCCCAAAGAAATAAATTAATGCACTAAGATGAGGTCACCTCAAAACTTTCTATTTACTAGTGGAAACAACTGAAGTAAATGCAATTTTTGTTGATAAAGCATATTTCTAAACTATCTAGGAAGTCTGGAAACAGTTTTTCGAACCTTTTGTAAATTTTTAATATTGGATGTAAGGACGGGTGCAGTCACCTGAGCACAATATTCTAGGTGGGGCCTTATGTAAAGCATATATATTAAACGAACGCACCTAGGAAACATACTACCTAAATTTTTGTTAAAGAATTTACTCAAGCTGTAACAAATGTGAGTAACTTTAATGTAATGGCCCGTAAAGTTAAGTAATAAATTGAATAAAAAACCTACATTTTTTATTGACTTCATAGTATCTATTGGAAGAGCATCATCGGGAAAATTTTTAAAAACATTCACTGATGGTTTTTCAAAAATTATGTGCTTACATTTTAAATGCTTTACCGGAAAAAAAACTTTTAAAAGCCCACTTATTAATGTTAAAAATATTATTACCCAATACTTTCGGATTAAAAATTCAGATCTTAACATTATCAGCATATTAAAGCTTTCAGCTTTAAATTTGCATCCCGATTTGTAAATGAGCTTAAAAATGCACATTTTTAGTTACTATAAATGCGACCAGTGGAGGAGGAGAGGTTAAAGATGTGGGTTAGATAAGGGGCAAGAACATTAAAAAACTTTTTAAGAACCCTAGGAAAGACCGCATAAAGAAAACTTAAGACTGGATAAAAGATTAAGATCAATGTTAGCATCAGAGTTAATAAGTTTTATGGTAGTTGTAAAATCCTAATTATTGCTTGGAAAGCACCAATAAATTAACTTATAAGTGTTTGTTTATTTGTTTATTTATGTATAATGATGTAAATTTAAGAGTTGTCGCATTTATATTAATATTGTATTATAGAACCAAACGTCAACGATTGTCATTTTATTAATAAAGAATATATTATATTTGTGAGTTTTACTTTAACGGATATTTGAAGAACGTTTATTGAGTAGTAATAAAAAGGTTTCCTGCAAGTAAAACAAAGGTAATTTGCAAACTTTTATTAAAAGATCAACAATCTAATTAAATTTACGGCAAGGAATTGAATACATTTACAAATGTCGGAAAAAACACTATTTTTACCTGTGTTGTTAAATAAAAAACATAAAAAAGAGTTTAAAATTAAGAAATGAAAAAAAACAAATTAAAGATAAATATATATTGGATATAGAAAGAGCTAAAAGAGTTTAATCAGATAATGAGTTTAATAATAACTCAATTGCAAATGATAAAAAAACTGATAAATTAGTTTTAGACAAGTATTCCAGAAACATTTACGGTTTGATGGATCACCCAAAAAGAGAAATTACAAAATTTGATAGAAATTTTATAAAGTATTGGTTGTTTATAAAAAACTTCAACGTTAGTGTTTGCAAAAAGACCAACAATCCGGAATTGAGACTATGTTATCTTATACATTATTGAGCGGGTGAAGCCAAAAAAAACAATAAAACATTGTACAATTTTTGATTCACAAAGGTTATTTAGAGGTTCGTAAATATTTAGAGAAGCGTTTTGGCCAAAAACACACTGTATGTCATTCTATGATTGATAATTTAATTAATGGTTTAGTTTTACAATCAGAAAATACTCGAGTTTTAATTCAATTTGCCCGAAAGTTACAAGTGTTTATTGTTTCTGGATGGTTTAACTAAAAATCGCGTTAAAATGTTGAAAAATTTTAGACTTTGTTTTAACCGTTTAAGGCGTAATCATACATCTACTCATTGTCAAAACCCAATGCTTTGTTGAAGACCTGATTGTAGAAAAAAACATAACACTTCAATTCACAATAAAAAAATAGTAATACATTCAAATGTAAACAATACTTTAACAACGAAACCAAATATAAATTCAAACGAAATTTTTACTCCATCAACAGCGCTATTGGTCGTACCAATATTGGTTAGTTATAATGGAACAACTGTTCAAACATGTGCATTTTTAGACAATGCCTCTGATTCAACTCTAATTGATGAACGTTTTATTAAAAAAGTGGGAATTAGTGGTAAATCAAGGAAAATAACAATTACAACTGTAAATAGAGAAACCATAAACTCTTGTTTAGAAATTTCTGATTTAACTATTATTTCAATGAACAATTGTGTTTTGTTAAAGTTAAATAAAACGTGTAGTGTAAATAAATTACTAAAGGTTAGATAGATAATTCCTATTAAAAAACAATTGCGTATCTGGAAATAATGTACCGGAAGTTCATTTAACTTTACAACATAGGGCAACCATATACCATTTAATCAATACTGGGATAGACCCTTTTCGGACCTTTGAACTTTGATACATTAAAAAATTTAATTTTAATCATATATCGACTTTAAATTACAAATTATTATTACAATTAATAAAGATGTATTACGAAGAATTTAACGATAGAGCTTTATCAATAGAAACAATGTCAGTTGAAGATAAGTATGCCTTACAGGTAATGCAGGATTCAATAAAATTTAGTGGTTATTATAAAGTATTGGTACCTTAGAGAAGTAACAATTGTTTAATAACAAATAAGTTTTTAGCTTAAACAAGATTGTGGTTCTTTAAATCAAAACTGCAAAATGATAAGAAAACAAATAAACATTACCTGTCAGTTATGAGTAAATACATAGAGCGAGATTATACAGAAATGGCTGCAGAATCACTCAATGTAAAAACGTGATATTTACCGCATCATCTAGTTGATCATCCTTATAATTCCAGCAAAATAAGAATAATTCTTAATTGTGCAGCAAAGTATAATAATGTGTCATTAAATAAATGTTCATTTTTGTGTACAAGTTTAACTACTACTTTAGTTGGAATAATACCACGGTTTGAACATCTTGTGACAGTAACATTTGATACAAAAGATATATTTTATGTGTTTTTGCCAACGGCTGATTGGGATGCATTACGATTTTTATAGTAGTAAGTAAAAATTTAAATATACAACTACGGGAATATTGCAAAACGGTTAACCTGTATAATGTTAACTTATCTTTAGACTGTGCTTCACTTGCTTTACATGAAATTATTCAGCCTACAGAAAAGTATGGCAATAAAACGACTTTAATAATAGAAGTTATTTATAATGAAGATTCTACTGTAGTCAAAAATTTTGATTTAAAAACCGAGTTAACACAGGGGACCTTGTGTATTGAGTGGAATGTATCTAAAGACGTATTTCAATTAAAACACGGTCATTAAATGACAACGTTACCAAAATATGTTTGCTATCGTTTGTAGCAAATTGTTTGACAATAATTTATTCCTGTTTTTTACCGAATAAATAGAGGTACGTAAGCACTAAAAACAGTTTATTTGATTATGCATTTTTCGGTTTGTTTCTATTCAAAAAAAACTAAGTTGTCAACTTGGTTGTCAGGCTCTATGTTTTCATTAGACGAAAGTCAGTTTTGGTCAAATAATGAAATGATTAAATTGTCCTTGCTACAAAAATCCGAAATTTAAAAAAAACTTTAATACATACTACATTTGTTGATAATTTGTTGTTAAACTAGTTAATAAGACTTTATTCTTAGAGAAAACTTGTTCATGTTTTAAGGTTTATTCACAATACTGAATTGAAGAGGCATTATCAAAGAAACATCATTATTGGATATTTAAAAGCTTTAAAAAAAGAAGCATTAAAAAAATTAATTTTAAAGTTGGTTCAACATGCTGTGTTCTACAAGGAAACAAAAATTTTTAAAAATGTAAAATATGATGCCCGAGATGATACAAATAATCAGCCGGTTGTATTATAGCAAAACGTGTTTGATAAATCCACCACAGGAGATAAATTTTAATTAGAATTAAAGAAAAGAAATACTGAAAATAAATTACTTGATATATTGCAAGTTTGAAAAAGATTGCAAAGTCCACTACCCTTCAATACTCGACATCCAGTAATCCTGCCTAACAAATATTTTGTCATTTATTTCATTGTTAATGATTATTGCAAGAATAAACATTCTCACTTAATTCGTACAACGGTCTTTTTGAACAAGATGTTAGGTATGCCTTCTTAAACAAAGTACGAATTTTGTCTTATTGAATTTAGCGTAAACATTAGTTTTACTCAATTGTACAAGCCTGTTGAACAAATCATGCCCTTGTGTGAATTGTAATTAGGTGATTATTATCAATTTGTGTCCTGCTTGTCGAATTTTACTCGTTTTAGTTGAATGAATCCTAAAATGTTGCCAAACCTGTTGTGTGAATTGTAATTAACTATCTTATTCCCTCCTTTATTAAGGTTTGTCGATTTATTTATTTGTTGAGTAAAGCATTAAATTTTACTAATTTGTCAAGCCTGTTGTCGGAACATGTCCTTTCCTTGTGTGTATTGTAATTAATTAGACTTGCTTATGCAAAAATTATATGATTTCTTAACCTCCTTTTAGACGTGGTAATTATTAATGTTGTACTATGCTTGTTAAATTTTTTAACCCATTTGATTAAGCTATTTGTTGTGTAAATTTTAAAATTATTATTGGTATATTATTAACATGCCTTTGCAATATGCATACTTGTATGTATGTTTTAATTTAAGTGTTTGTTTGCTTCGTATTAAATTTTGTTTATTTCAAAGTTGAAAGGCAAACAAATAACCGTTAATATTGGTCGAATGTTAATTGCATACTTTTGGTCGAAATTCAATATCAATCGATTGGGAATAATGAACAACCTTCAAAACCAATTCACTTGTGTGATCATCCAAATTAAACGTTGATAAACATACAAAATTTTTTCTATTTAATTTATTGGTGCTTTGGGGGGAGTGTAAAATCCTAATTGTTGCTTGGAAAGTACCAATAAATTAACTTATAAGTGTTTGTTTATTTGTGCTTATTTGTTTGTTTGTGATTGTTTATCAATTTTGAATTTTGACTGTAATAACGTAGAACAGTTCGTTGTAAGCTGTTTTCTTTTATAATTAACATTGTGTTAATTATTATTGTTGTTGTTATTATTATTATATAACATTAGTTGTTGTTATTGATAATGTATTGTATTCTATATTATTATTAAATTCATGTTGATTTATGTATATTGTTGTAAATTTAAAAGTTGTCGCATTTATATTAATATTTTGTATTGTAGAACCAAACATTAACAATCATTATTTTATTAATAAAGAATATTTTATATTCGTGAGTTTTACTTTAACGGATATTTGAAGGACTTTTTTGGGTAGTAATAAAAAGGTTTTTGCAAGTGAAACAAAAGTAACTATTAATAAGGGCGTTTGTGTAAAGACTGTCCAACTTGGTCAAAGAAGTTAATTGTAAGATACGGAATCTTACTGTAGTTGTGGGGTCGGGAAATGTAGGGCAGTGAAAACTATCAGGATCAGGATCAGGACGGTACACGAGGTGCGTAGGACTTTATCCTTTTAATCCTCGGTTCTCAAAGTATCTGAAAATTTAAAATCGGGGAGAATAAAGCGGGAGGAAGAAGCTGGGACAAGAAAAGTAAATAATTGTGAAAGGAAATAATAAAGATATAATGGAGAAGAGTAAAAGAATAAATTAGAAATTAAATGAAATTGGAGAGCTTGTGTTTGTCATAATTTATCTTAAATGAACCTAAAGGAATTAGAATTAACTACATGACTTGGAAACTTATTCTATTTTGTAATGGATCTGTGTGTGAAATAATTTAGTCTAACACTAGTGAGGACTCTAGGTTTGTGAATCTTCCGACAATGTCCCCCTAAGGTTACCATTATTAACATTAAAAAAGTGCGTGATCCTATTGCTGGTAAATAACTGATATATTAAGATTAAATCGCCTCGGAGTCTCCTATCTCCTAAAGGGAATAATTTTAAATTCCGTAGACGTTTAGGATATGATTTAAAACTAAGCTCGTGAGGAAGTCTGGAGAGCAACCTTTGGACTCTTTTTAGTTGATGTATGTCACCTTTCAGGAATGGGGCAGTTACCTAGATACAATATTCTAAATGTGGCCTTTATATATAACATAAATAATAGTCGAAGGCTATCTATCGAAATTTTGCCTAAATTTCGTCTGAAAAACTTAATCAGACTGAAGCATTTTTGGGTCGCTAATTTATGATGTAATGAGAAAACTAAAGATGACGTAAATGTAACTCCCAGATTTTTAACCACTTTTACAGTTGTAATAGGTTTATCCCGAAACATGAAGGCTACCCCCGAAGGTCGTCCAAAAGTTATATGTTTGCACTTTTCTAAATTTAAAGGAAGCCTATTTTTAACCGACCACAGATAGATATTATCAACATCTTTTTGCAAAAGTTCCGGGTTTTGTGCCCCAGATTTTAACATCATCCGCATAGAGCAGAATGTTTGATTGAACTTTTGCAGATAGGTCATTGACAAACAATATGAAAAGTAAAGGACCTAGGACTGACCCTTGTGGCACACCTGATGTTATTTTGCACTGGGTGGATAACGCGTTGCCGAGCCTAACTCTGAAATTTTGATTTTCAGAAAATCACTAATCCAATTTAATAAAGGATTACCTATGTCAAAGCCTTTAACTTAGTTTTTAGGAGGAAATGCGGGACTTTATCAAAAGCTTTGGAGAAATTGAAGTAGACGGCTTCCACACTTGAGTGTTGTTCTAAATCCCTAGTTAGCCCGTTTGTGAATTCTAATAGGTTGGTTAGACATAAACGGGAAGGGATAAATCCATGCTGAGCAGGATTTATTAAATTCTTATCCAGTAGATAGTCTATTAAATATCCTTTGATTAGTCTTTCTATTACTTTACTAGGTGCAGGCAGAATGCTAATCGGCCTGTAACTATCAGGGCTACATCTGCTGCTTGTTTTATAAATTGGCCTAATGTAGGCTGATTTCCAGACATCAGGTACTTGCCCACTAAGAATGGATACATTAAATAAATGATGGAAAATTGGTGCCAAGACATTGGCACACTCCCTAAGAATTCTAGGGTAAATCCCATCAGACCCGCATGAATTAGATTTTAGATGCTTAAATTGCTTATAAATCATATCCTTAGTAATATTGAAATTACCTAAATAAGTAGAAAGATCGGTAGAACAGCTGGCAACCAACTCTCCAGTACAAAAAACTGACTTAAAGTATTCCTTAAAAGCTTCACACGAGGATTCAGCTGATAGTACCTGACCATTACTGTCTTTAATATTAGGAAGAATAATTTTCGAACATTGTTTCCTTTTAATAAAATTAAATAAAATTTTTTTATCATTTTTGGCTCTATGTAATAATGTGTTAAGTTTTATAGCTTTAAACCTTTTAATAGCTGCCACGACTTGATTTCGAATATCGATATATTTGTAATAGAAACAAGGTAAATTCGTAGCTTTCTACTTAGTAAATACCGTGTTCCTACTCTGGATTAACCTTTTAATACGGCTGGGAAATAGCTTTTATGTGAGGCTTGAATCTTAAAGGGAACAAATAACCTAATGCCACGACTAATTATGTCTGTTATGTGTGAGCATAGGCAATTTACATTATCAAAACCTAGTAGATTCCAATTGGTATTAAGGAAAAACTCGCGTAAATTCTTAAAATTAGCCTTCTAAATTCAGGGGAGAGTAGTATGTTTCCTTTCTGCAATTTAGTGATAGGCGTGGGAAAGAAAACTGAGAAAGATAGGACTGAGTGATCACTCCTTCCCAATGGAGAGAGAAACTTGATAGAGTCTACTAGAGATGGAATATTCGTAAAGACCAGGTCTAGACAAGATGGATTGCATCCAGCTCTATATCTAGTGGGAGAACGGACATGTTGTTTGAGGGCGTGTTCGATACTAAAATTTAGCAGACTATGTTCAAAGAATAGTTAAGGCCCCTCAAGGGAATTCCAGTTAATTGAGGGAGCATTGAAATCCCCCATTAAAACAATGTATTTATGTGGTAGGGAGGTGAGGAAGGAGAGTTCTTTTATAAAAGATCTATCTAAGGCTTTTGAGAGAGAGGGGGTCTATACAAAATAAAAAAGAAGAGCTAATTTTCTCGAGGCCAATGGAATCTCTAAATGCAGAAGATTATACCCCTTTAACGTATCACCTGAAACTGGTCTAAAAATAGAAAACTGTAGGGAGTTTTTGACATAAAAAACACACCCTCCACATTTACCCCTATGCGAGTCACTCCTAACAATATTATATCCATGAATGCTTATTTCACTATCTAAAATTTTATCAGTGAGCCAAATTTCTGTAACCCCAATAATATGTGGTTTGTAAGAGGTGGCTAGACACTTGAACTCAGACAACTTATTCCTAAGACTGAGTGCATTAGTGTATACAACTTTGAGTGCTACGGAGTTATTAGTAATGGTGAATTTTGTCTTAGTCGATGTCTTAATGGGACGTAAATTTGACCCCAAAGCGTGGGGGAAAATCCTGATTAATTCCATCAAGTTTTAAAGGTGTTAACACAACTATTGGAACTTTAGATGGATTTAACACATTGTTAGGGATATTACCTAGGGAAGAAGACCGCTTGGGCCTTTTTTCTGGTGGTAGATCTTTAAAAAGTCTTAAGTTGAAAGGTAGCGAACTCCTAATACTAGGCCAGCTCTTAAAAATGTCTAATACGTATTTAGGTGAAGGGAAACTGACAAGTAACGGAGGGGCAGAATGATCTAGTTTACAATAAATCCTATTTACTTTAATTAAAGGTGCAGGATGGAAAAAATCCTTACACATATCAGATATGATTTGGTAACAGTTTGTCACTGTGTTGGGCATACCCTTAATGATAATATTACATGCTCTTTGTTGTTAAGTAACAATATCTTTAGAGGCGTTTAGAATCTCTTCCTGAGAAAGTTTTAAAACACAGTTTGCAGCTGCATTAGCTGGACCGAGCATGGAGATATGAAATTTTAACTCAATTATTTCATCATAGATATTCCTAATATCGATTGTGAATGCATCAAATTTTTGTGCAAAAGCACAAATTTCCTTGTGCACTGTAGTGTTGTTACAGTTATCTTCAAAATAATTGTATATGTTATTCACTTTATTCTCAAACAATACTCCTATTTTTTTAGTGGGTTTGCATTTTTTATGCAAACATTCCCTGCAGATAAAATCTTTATCCGAATGAGCGTAAAAAGCGTAACTAGCTATTGAAAGTTCCGTACAACATTCATGGAACCATAAATCGCATGAGGAACACATCATCCCAATTTTTACAGGTTTACTGCACCCACGCCGTCCACAGTAATTTGCGTGTGAGTCCATTTATGTATAAGCAACGAGAACAAAACAAAAAATTAATTATCAATAATAAAAACAATGGTATTTCTAAACAAATAGTGAGAAAAGCCAAAGAATATATTTAAAAATATGCAAAATGCAATCTGATTAAAGAAAGAGCAAAAAATTTAAACTTATCGTTAATCGAAAATCGCGCGCGATATTTAAAAAACTGATTAAAAATAAGTTTTGAAATCATTGCAAGCAGAAACCCTAAAAAATAAAATCCCTTATTATTTTTAATATAAAAAAAAGATATTTCAGCTGTTCTTTAAGTTTTAATAAAATTAAAAAGAAGGGTTTGTTCTTGGTTGCCCTGTTTAGAAACTTAAAAGTATCTTATCTTTAAAAAACTTGATTAAATTAAAACAATTATTTCTGGCTGAGGATTTGGATAAAAAACGTCAATAAGCACATCTAGACAAAAGTTTATAAGTTAATTTTTTGCCACTTTTTAAGCAATAATTTAAAGTTTACACCTCACACTATTACTACTAGTATTGTTACCAGTTCCACTGCTAGTACTGATACTATTATACTTACTGCAAATGCTATTAGTACTTTTACTGCTACTAAACCTATTGTTTATCTAAATTTGCTAATACAACAATGATTTATGAATACAAATCAATTATTTTAATAAATAATATTTTTAGTTTTGATTGACGTTTTTTAAGTTAAAATATTGAAATTAAGATTAACTTATATTTTTTATTATTAAACAAACACCAATAATTTGTGTTTTGCCAAAAGCTGTAATATATGACTATCATACTGCTACTGTTTTCGCATTTATGCCAGTAGTATAATTTGATTCCATGTTTACTAAATCTAAGTCAAGCGTTGTACCGCTAGACTACTATTGCGCCTCATTATTAATAAAGCATAATTGTTTACTGTTCAATGCAGAATAGTTATTTCAATTTTTTTAAGACGTCGTTTGTTAAACCAATTTTATTCAGGTCATCCAGTTATCAAAATAATGAAAGTTCTAACAAGCAGTTACGTGTATTAACCATATATTGATTGCGAACTTGCAACCTTGTGGCAAAAATGTAGCCAGTGTTAACTAGAAGCTACAATACTAAGTAAAATGTAACCATGTCTGTAGCTACCTTTATTGAAACCTTGGAAACAAGTACGTGTTGATTTTACTAGACTCCTAACGACTATTTTTTTAGTTTTGTATGTTTGACGTATTGGTAACCGACAACGGTTCACAATTAAGTTCTGTTCAATTTTACCTTTATAATAGCATGCATTACATTAAGTCTCTTGCATACTGTCTTTAATCAATTAAACAAGTTGTACAATTGGTCCATACATTTAATCATTAAATACGTAAAAATAAAGGAGAGGAGAGGAGAGAGAATCGACTTTAATTTTTTAAAAATTGAGCAAAGTATTACAAACTAAATAACCCATAGAATTGTTTCTGGAGAAAAAATTATAAACATTATTAAACCTTTTACATATAAAAGCAACACAATTATTCTGCTAAAAAGTGTTTTATGTTAGAACAATCGATCTGTATTGACAACAATCTGAAGAATAAATAATTTATGAATATTTAAAACAAATTATTTCAATTGTTACTTTAACAAAATGTTTTAGAGTATTTTTAAAACAATGCTCCGGCATACACATTAATATTCGTTATGTGGTTTTTAGTATCACTTACCATTTACTGCAAAAATCGCTTTAAAAAAAAAGAAAGTTTTAAACTTTTGATCTCCTACAGACCGAATTTAAATGTTATTAATTGTTTTTTGTTTTTATTTACAACTTCTAAAATAAAGTATTTTTTTTTAAAATAAGATTTGCTGTAAACAATTGAATTTTACAGCATCTTATTGGTACGTTGATAAAACTATATTCAAAACGGCTGCCAACAGTGTTATTTAATTTGTTAACATTATCATGTTTGTAACAGTTTTTTAATATTCTTATATTTCAATTAATAAAATTTTGTTTTTAAACAATTATGTGTTTGTTTTTGAGCTTTACTAAATAAAGGTATTATGCTTTATTGTTACAATTAATGTTGTATATTATAGTTAAAAATTGTTTTTTATTATTGTAGATATGTAATTACAAGTATTAGATGTGTTTAAGATAAATAACAAGTGCTAAATACTCTAAAATATTATAATGGGTCAAGTTTCGATTTGGTTTCGTTTTTGATTATAAATAATTTTGCTTGGTTTATCTTGTTCAAATTATTAACACTGTTTTTCGTTTTTGTTTTTTCATAACTAATAATAAAATGCCTTTTTAATTTCCAATATATCAGTAATGAGGTAACAACGCCTATTATAATAAATATAAATTATAAAATTATAGCAGTATTTAGTAAGATAAACACTGGGTAACAAATTATAATTATTGAAATAGGGAATATATATATATATATATATATATATATATATATATATATATATATATATATATATATATATATATAT
>JAKXYG010001398.1:0-112500 GCA_025895645.1 Cardicola forsteri | reverse complement strand
GTAAGTAAATGCTTGATTGAGGTTTATGTAGTAGACAAAACAATCGCTTATTACTTGTTAAAAAATAATGATGTCATTTCTCGTGACATTTTTTCTATTTTATAATATTTGTATACTGAAAAAAATTGTTTGATTTAAGTATGTATGTATGTATGTATGTATATATGTATGTTATTATATATATTATATACAAACCCTTTTTGCTTTAAGAATAAGCATGGGCAATAAGACAACAATTACAGCAAAACAACAACAACAATAACAAAGTCTCGTTGGCAATATATTCTGCAAATCGAAGATTGCGCTTTCTTTTGGCTTTCACTCAACCTTGTCATCTGGTAACTTTGCCATCCGGAAACGTTGTTGTTTGCCGGAATGGCATCATCTTTTATTGTTTTCGCAGCAGTATAAATTTTTACAAAGGCCAGGTTGCCAACCTTGCGCTCAAACCCTCCTCCTTTATCCAGACTTGGGACTGGCTAAATTGAATCATTTCTAATCCAAACTAGTACATATGTACCGTGATTCAATTCTTATCAGCGTAGTTTTTTTATGTCTTTTTGAAATTGCCATTTTGAATCATTTTACAAAATCCGGGTTGAACATTAGTCGTCCATTTATAGGGGAATATGCAGTAGAACAAGCGATTCATATCAAAGTTGGGATTATAGTATCAAGTCTAAAAGCCCTCAACTCCAAACTTTACGTACAGATCGAAATTAAACCAGTTGAGTATTTTTTTAACTATTAAAACCCAACTTTGTCATTTTCCTTGTTTATGGTTCATTGCAGATGACTTGAATTTGAACAAAAAGTAAAGTATTTCAATTGGGATTAATGACCTCAAGTGACCTAACCAACGAACAAAATTAATTCACCATACATTTGTTAAATGGGTCCATTTTTAAGTGATTAGTGTTCATGAAAATCGATTAAATTGGATTTAACTGATAAAAACATGGCAAAATTAATGACTTGAATCATTAGACTATTATTATCATTATTAATTATTATTAATAATAATAATAATTATTTTTATAATAATAATTATAATAATAATAATTATTATTATTATTATTATTACTAAACAAGCACCAATTAACGTAATTTTTGTAAAAATAAAGTTGTTAACAAATTTTTGGTAATTATTATTAACTCGATGTAATTATGACAAAGTAGTTTAACTTCATTCAAAAATGACAACACTTTAATTTCATTTGTCAAGTGTGAAAAATAATTTCGTCAATCTTTCATAATTTTGAAGGATAACATGTGTGTTCTTTTTTGAATTAAATATTTGTATTTGAACTTGTTTCAATTTTTTTAAAGTTCGTCTCTCAACCAAATGGACATTTGACCCACGTTCATTTTCAAAGTTATTTATTTACTACTTCAAACGTTTTACGAAGTCGAACGTGCGAATCAAAGTAATGCTTATCCAGATTCGATTCGAGCACTGTACCACAAAATTACCCTGACAGGAGTCAAACACCGGTTCACCGGAATACCAGTTTGAAGATTCAATCATTTGGTATTAAATAAAATTCCCATCATTCTTCTCTTTTTCTTCTTATTATTACTAATGTATTATCAATTGATAATTGGTTTAACATTTAAAGAATATTTACAGATTAAAACTAATTGATATATATATATATATAAACATATATATATATATATATATATATATATATATATATATATATATATATATATATATATACATTGATAAACATCGATAGTTTTTAGAATGTAGCACTTGTATAAATGTTTCAAAACGCTTAGCAAATCTAAAGGAATAGTTCATTTTTTACATTAATTTAATTTGGTGTATAAACTCTAAATTTATCAATTAAGTTGGAAATTTAATTATTTCTTTTCACCTGTAGTATATGCTATTTAAATGTTTCAAATGTACATTTTAAAGAATCAAGTTTTTTGAATGTAGCACTTGTATAAATGTTTCAAAACGCTTAGCAAATCTAGGAATAGTTCATTTTTTACATTAATTTAATTTGGTGTATAAACTCTAAATTTATCAATTAAGTTGGAAATTTAATTATTTCTTTTCAATTTAATTTTGCCATGTTTAAATACCTACCTCAAGTTTTTATTGTCCTCCTTAATAAGTCGATATATGGTTAATAATGTATGGATATTAATGCCATTTATTAGTAAATATTGGTAAAAATTAATTTTTATTCAAACAATTGAATTTACTTATGTAATACTAATAATTGTTATTATTATTATTTTTATTGTATAAATGTTTTTACCTTTTGATTTGTACATATACAAATGTATAGAATAATATTTTTTTACTTACAGCTGTACCTTTTCAAATAAATTTATTATTAGTGAGACAAATAGTAAGGAAATCTATTTGCCAAATACACCCCGCTGTAAAAAGAACAATTGAAAATTGTAATCAAATTGAAAATTGAATTATTATTACTTTATAAATTAGTTTAAAAAATTCACATTGAACAGACGTTCCTAATCAGCACCATATATATATATATCCATTTTTACGTGATTATTTTATTTCAATATTTGTCATATGTAAACAAAATTGCGTTAGTTTATCACAAACGAGGGATTAATGAGATACACGTGCCGAAAGTTCATACATTATCGTTGTAAACCATTAATAACTATTGCTTAGTATATATAGTTTAAATGCAAGTAATCAGTGTTGAATAAATAAAATGTGATTAAAATAACACAAATAATTAAACCATTGATATTCAAGGTCACATTAAAATCCACACCAAATTTGATTCAGTTCCTCTAGTTGACTCCAGGTTTTTAAACACTCCTGATTTGAACGTATAATTTGTAAACATAATGCACAAGCTAACGTTGACTTTTTTTCCCACAATTTGTTCAAGTAAACAAATATTTCTTTGTTCTACCCGACTGCATGTATATAATTACGCCTACCCGTAACATATGCATGCTGCTGCTATTCGATTGTAACGTTTTTTCACGCAATAAAAGACAATCTTTGTTTCTTTTCTTTTGTTTTACTTGGTCCACTTCAAAACGAGTCACTAGACACCGGTCTAAATTTTAATTAGCGTATTGGTGCAATCGTAGCTTCGAATAGCAGCAGATGTTATTGTTATAGTAGTTGTGAGACATAGAGAAGGAGCAAGTCGCTGTAGTAGGTAATCTGTGATTGAAATGCGAACATTGCTCAGCTTTCAACAACCTAATTTTAATATTCTACCCTAAACATTGATAACTTCACTGTAGTATATGCTATTTAAATGTTTCAAATGTACATTTTAAAGAATCAAGTTTTTTGAATGTAGCACTTGTATAAATGTTTCAAAACGCTTAGCAAATCTAGGAATAGTTCATTTTCTACATTAATTTAATTTGGTGTACAAACTCTAAATTTATCGATTAAGTTGGAAATTTAATTATTTCTTTTCAATTTAATTTTGCCATGTTTAAATACCTACCTCAAGTTTTTAATTGTTTCCCAACTATAACACATACACACATACACTTAATTGTACACACAATCATTTTATGGTGTTAGAAATCTATCGACAACGCGGTCAAAGGTTAAATGTAGGGATACTAAATTTGAACATTGAAATGGTCATTAGATGAAGGAAGTCGAAATTTTAACAAAATACTATTAGACAATCCAATCATCACGTATTCATGTTTATCATTTATATTATTATTATTATTATCGTGTCACTAATATGCTACTTTTTAAATTTGTATGTTGTTTTAATTTTTATTTATTGTTGTATCTTGAGTGTCTTCAGACTAAACATTAAGCTGGCTGTTGATGTTAATAACGTTGAAAGCATTTTTAGTTGATTAATTTCACTTGTACGCTTCAAATTAATAGTTGGACAGTTATAAAGATTTGTTTATTTAATTTATAAACAACCGGTCGCAATCTCATGTGTTGAGAAAGCTAAAAGGCTGAAACGTGAGACTAAAACACGCTTATTATTTATTTTAAATCGGGCGTTTTTTTTGGGATTAAAGACATTTAAGTTTGACTCCGAGTATTACTTACTATAAAGCAAGGATCGCCAAATATTCTCACTGAATGTTACTTCTACTAAGATTTTTACGTTCTTATTAGTGACAGTACAAATAAAAAATAAAAAGTATTATTATTATTAATATATTGAAAGTATTACTGCTGATATTTAAATAACCACCAGTATAAAATATATTTCCGTAGATGTGAATAAATGAGTTAATCAATCATTCAAAATGAACACTAATATTCACAAGTTGTACAAGTTGTGAAATTTGATAAAAAGAAATGAAAGTTCAACAAAAAATGATTAACTCTTTATTTATATTATGGAAAATCTGTTGGGTGTACAAAGTGTCCATGTATTTAAATAACAATGGTGTGATCAATCATATCTTTCGTGATTTATGTTTTTATTTGATTTAATTCAAAGTTCGTGCACAGACACACACACACAACACAAATCAAAATCATTAAAAAAACAATGATGACATATTATTATGTTAATTAGTTGGATAATAATATATTTTTAAATTTGCAGAAATACTGGTGATTATCAGAAAGACACCCTCATTCACCCTACATGCCTTTTCGCCCTGTAATTATTATCCATCTCTACATGAACAAATTCAGACAATGGATATAGGGCGGAATTCAGTGAAGCACAACAACGTTGTCTCAACTGATAACTAAATAAACAAATTGGATTAGAAAGAAATAATATTTAAATAAGAAAGTAGATATAGACATACAAATATATATATATATATATATATATATATATCTGCACGTTGATGGCTGAACTGGATGTTGAGTGAATATGTGGGCAATCACCAACCGCATCTAATTACATAACCTCAATAAATTATACTAAATGTTAGTTAGTCCGTCAGCATAGATATGGTGTTGGTTATTCGATTCAGACAGTGATAAACAACAATAAACGCTACTTTTAATGTACAGGCGTTTTTTAAAGATTAGTGCTATGATTGAGGTTTGCAAGCGTTGAATCTACTGACAGTCGGACACAATCTTCACGAAATCACTCAAATACTCAACGAAAAAGTGTTTTAACAAGGCTCAAAACACACGTCCACATTCGGTGTCGATAGTGGCATCGAAGGCCTGGACACTAGGATATAAGTCAGGTGACTTGAGCCTCTGGCGCAATTAGGAAAAATGTAGTATGATGTAAAAAGATTATTAATAACGACCAGGTGGTTATGTTTTAAGAAAGATTATTAATAATTTTTTCGATCAATGTTAAATGGTGTTTTTGTTTATATACTACTTTTTTTCATACTAATTTTTTTGGGTATTATTGAAGGTGGACTGGAAGTAGATAGTGGTTAAATTCATTCATAAATCGTTTGGAGGGGGAGTTAAATGTGAACACATAGACAAACATTATTTTTTACTTATTTGGTGTTTCATAGAAATCATTTTTCAGCAAGTAGATATTTGGTACAGACGCAAATGATGGTCTACTTTTAGTACTGGTAATGGGACTGATGAAACCAATGCTAAGAATTTGGCACTTTAACCACATGTACCAAGATGGTCACCTAAAGTCTACCAACAGATACATAGAAATCATCCTGAAATTTGCTTATATATGTTTCCATCTCATACTCCCAAGTCAATCGTAGTTTTCCTCTTGTTTTTTGCTATTTCCTATAATCCCCCCCCTTTTATTCGTTATTATTGAATATTTAGCAAAGCCATATAGCAACCGCTAGAGTACAATAGAACAACGAATTTTTATCTGCGATTATGTTATAAGACGTAGATGGAAAATATACGGTAGCAATTGTCTTAACAACATGAATAGTTGACAAACCTTATTTTTCACAAAAATAGGATAAAGTTAAGATGGTCATCAATGTTTCAGACTGTCTGAATTCGTTTCTATTCTGACCTTTGCACTTGTTTATTGTCAGACTGTTGCATGTTCTTTTTTCCAACTCTAATCACCTGTATATTCTGTCCCATACGCAGTCTCACTCGTTAATATATGGTATGTATACACACACACACACTAACACATGGTAAATTTAATTTAAAAACTGTAGGATTATTTAAATTCAATTTTCAAAAGTTTAAAATTAATTATATGAATAAAAATATTGAAAAAGTTTGAACATGGATGATATTTTAAATATTTTAATTAGTTTAAATGTACTAGCAATAGTAGCAGTAGTCTGAGTGTTTTTTTTGTATAAATGAATTTAATTGATTATGGTGCTAATAAACCAAACGTTTGACAATAAAATAATCAGTTTCAACTATGACCAGTGTGTTGAAAAGTGATGCGGGTTGAAGTGTAGAACTAACAATCCTATTGTTGAACAAATTATCTTGTAAGGCTAAAGAAACAACAAGAGAAAACATTGTGTTGAAGCAAGTCCTATGTACATTAGAAACCTTTATTTGATGTCCAATATTTTGAGAGATGTGGTCCTCCAAATTATTTGTCATTATCTTTATTATTTTTGAATTTATTTTACGGAAAATGCATCTTTCAGCAGTCGACATCTTAGCCAGACCGAACGTGGGCCCGCATTTAGTGCCGGTGGTGGGATTCGAACCCATGCCCACCTAGGGTGATTTAGAAGCGTCTAGATGGCAGTACAGTAAAGACTAATATAAGCGTTTCTAACTAAATTTAGTCGATTGTTATATTAATTATTTTTTCAATGTTAGCGTTGAAAGAGGTGATTACAAGCAATGCAAAGTGATAAAATTCCGTTTGGCAAGGCTACGACTACAATTTATCATTGTATTAAAATGACAGCATTAAAATTAATCGATTCATTAATTCTATTTTGTCTATAACACAAAACTTACATGATATGCTTTGATTTAAAATTATGTTTTTCTAACTAGACACTTAATTACAAAAACTGCTCCTCGGATAGATAATGTTTTCCTGATAATGGAAATGTAAATTATTGTATATAATTTGTTTCAAATTACTTATCCTTAAAATAAATGATGGAAAACCTTATTATAAGGTCAAGAAAGTATTTATAAATTATTATTAACACTGTGTTCCAAGCTCGGGTTTAAAATGTTGTACCTTTATCTATAAGAAGACATTAAAGAAAACGATGTGTTGGCAAATGCCAATCCCCCAATCATGAAAAGTTGTGCAAATAAGAAACGTTTGTGTGTTGCCCCATATTTTCCACTCGAACTAAAAAGCTACGAACTGTAAAAAATACCAAGATAAAAAAAACGAAGTAAATAGCAGAAAATTACCAATTATATCCAAATTATCGCTGTCATTAAATTTTGCTAATTTATTTACGACAAACCCAAAATTAGTGCAAACACAGTGCGAAATAGCCCCCAAAACAAATATGAATGCACTTTTAATATAGAATGGAATGGTTTATTAAATGCACATTCAATAGAACATACATTCTGGTACTATTATGAGTATTGATGTCAAAATTCTAATTTATTTATTGTTGGTGTTAAAACTTTATCAACTTTGTCAAAGTGTATTCCATTTTATTTTGCTGTTGTTTTTAAGTTGAATTTCATTAATCAAACTTGAAAAAGAAAGTAGTTTTGACACTGCTTGAAGCAAAACAAACAACACATGGGTGCCATATTTAAATTGTTGAAAGTGACAAAAACAGCGTGATTAGGCAAATACTGGATTCTTATTATTCACTTTTTCATTCCAAATGGACCCTGTCCACTTAACACGAACGATCTAATTGCTAATTGAATTTGCAAAGAATTTGGGGATAGTTAAAGTGTTCATTTGGTCCAACTATACAAGTTGACATTTGGTCTTTTCGTTGGTAAATGGGGACAAGAACAATTGGGCTTTACTATTTTTTTGTAATATCAATAAAGAAACAATAGTGTAGAGACTGCGCGTACAAGGAGAACGTTTACTGTCTTCCTGGTTAAGGTATGTTAGGAACCGAAAAATCTGATATCAATTGAACTCTTAGCAAAGTATCTAAATAATGGCAATTAAATATTTAAAGCTTCATTTGCTATGTCACAGTTTTACCATTTTTACACATTGATCCAATAACAGTAATGAATATATTAATATGGTAAATAATAATTACTTCGGTAGGTCAAGTGAAACTTGGAAGCTGACAAATTTTGAGATTGTTAATGTTTTCCATCTGGGGCGCAGTTATATTACAAACCATCATAAAAACATTAAAAAAAGCATTTTGTACATTACAAATATGCAATATATACCTAATTCATTTCTAGATTTACCGGTGTGGTATAAAATACTGGCAGATAACAGAAAACTTGGCTGATAACAATTCTGAAAAATTTCATTGAAATAAATGTCTTGTGGGATTAAAAATGCCCTCTGTCGAAAATTGTATCTACATAAAATAATTTTCTTACTTGGTGCTTTTAAAGATGAGATAATAATAATAATTATAATAATAATAATAATAATAATAATAATTATAATAATAATAATAATAATAATTATTATTATTATTATTATTATTATTATTATTATTACAAACTATTTTATTAATAATTTACCCACATTTATTTGCTAACATTTACCCAAATCGCATTTCGTTTTACCATTTTATTTTGCACCAACAAATGTGTTCAAATTACTCTTTTCATTCAAAATAAATAATAAATCCATTTTTGGATATCAAACAAAGAAATGAATAATACTGTGACTCATTGTTTGTGCAGACACATTATATAACACCGGTATGGAGACAACTATATTTATTGTGATTTATTATTTGGCGTGATAAATCTCAAACATCATTTTATTATTCGGGCCAACCTAGCAATTAAAACAGACAAACATTGTTCTTTTTAATTCATAAAAAACTTGATTATTAAATTGTTGATTTAAACATTCTTAAATTAGCTGTCTTCCCATTTTTTTAAAATATTGCTTCTGGCACTAAATCCAAGCCGTAAGTTGATTTTGGTAAACAATTAACAATAAATTATATCATTAAGATAAACTCAGAATGGTATTGCAGTTTTTTTGCTATAAGCTTCATATTGGGATGCTAATGATCCTGAGGATTTGAGTAATGCTTATAAAGTCTCAATTTCCAATGATGGTTATATTCCTGACTGTTAGTCCTCCACGTGGTGCATCCTGGACTAGGTGCCAACAGGCATCTAGACTAATAACAGCAGAGTCCGAGTGCACAGCGGTATAACTGGGCTTCCGCTACGGCGGGTGGGTGCGAACATACACCCAGGATACTTAAAAGGTATCTAAAGGTATACGTATTCCATATGTAGCCCTTGGGCTAAGGGAGATAACCCTGACAAAAAATCAGGCGGCCTCGTCAATCTTTGCAAACAGTGGCGACGTCACAAGGATGCCGTCTACCAGCCAAGAAACTTTGTTATTTTTCCACGTTTGTCTACGCTTGTCAAGCCATCGAAATCGATCGTTCTACATGTCGTATAAATATGGGAAATAATGAAGAGGTGACTACGTCACCAACCAAAATGAAATGAATGCTTCATAATTTCTTCAAATTGAAATCGATATGGTGTTGTAGTAAAATGATAGAATAAGTGCAAAGGAGGCTCAAGGTTGCAAAGGTTTGGACAAATGAAGTTCCCTCATTTTTGTATTGAGTTAATACAAATCAAGTTCTTGATGCATACTATTTTTTTCTCGTTTGTTGTCTAACGTTTTTCAGTAAACCAATTGGTGGGAATTAAACTGTCCTGTTGAATAGGCTAAAACACCCTAACAACATCAAATCATTAGTCTAACGCACTTGAATGATTTGGAAATAATCCAAGACTACAAATATCCATTGTTATTAGTCAACGTTATCAAACTCATCCATTTACTGCACTTAATGAGATCGATAATTACACGATTGATATTCACACAAAACGATGTTCACTGTACACTTTTGGCGGTTTTAAACCATATGATACGGTCAATAATAACTAATAATCCTGTTATCAAAATTCATTTGGAATATATAGTAGAAATATATGGAACTCATACTTTTTGTCAAAGCATATAAAAGTTCCAAATAAACCAAATCATTTATTTCATTTCAACCTTACACCTATTCAAAATCAATAAACTGAAGGTTGAACAATTTAAAAGTCCACAAATGATGTAATCATCATGGTCAAGCAATATAATTAATTAATAACCGTTTAACAAATAAATCAAAATACGCACACTTTATTTGCCCATTTGACGTTTTTACACAGATAATAATAAACAATAGCTGTTCACACATTGAGGCATCTGCCCGTAAATTAAATATAGGCAGATGGATTTGGTGATCCTTGAGAAGGGCAAACTTTATCAACTATACGTGGTTTTAATTTGCACATCATGATTGTGTTGACAAAGGATAAATATTTAAACGCAGAATTCAATCGATTGCAGCATCCCATCTTTATGGCCAAGGAAATGTAATAGAAACGATTTACAAAAACACAGTCGACTATTGAAAGAATTACCAGGAACCGTACCTATTGGAAATGGTGCCAAATGTTGTTTTGGACACAACAGATTTGCAACGATTAGCCATTCCAAGTGGTACAGTTGGTCGAGCGCTAGAGTTGTAGCTGGATGGGCACGAGGCTTGAGACTCACTGCTGGCACCAGATGTGGGTCTTCGTCATGAGCTTCGCTATTTAGTCCACATGCTAAAAATGTTTTACGTGAAACGTATGCCGAATAACATTAATGATTATCAAAATGTGGGTCAGCATTAAGTGAAGGTTGACTTTTTTATCATATGTACACACATTACTGATATTTATGTCAAAACAATCTAGTTTACTTTTGTTACAAAAAAAAAGAAAATTGACAATTATTTTGAACAAAGAGTTCATTTTTTTTAAAAAGTTCAAACCCGTGTGCATTAAGCAATCAGACACACTTTTTTGCCAAAACATAATTATCAGTTTGTCTCAGTTAAGTTGCTTGAAGCAATAGGATGTTTCTTTTACTATTACTTGTATTTTTCCATATAATACATATTTTGTGCAAACGTCTGAAACCAAACATTGATCAAATGGAAAATACACTCACTGACAGACATGGACACACGGAAATTTAGTAAAAAATTGTTGTTATTGTAATATGAATTGTAGTCTCCAAACTGAGTCGTGTGGATTTGATCTTTTGAGATACGCCTGTCTCTTCGGCTTCAAACAATCTTACAGTATTGTAATATATACAGGGTCAACTATAAACCTAGTGGTCTTGATCCACTTTAATCTGATCAAAATATCTGATTGAAAGGTCATGTTTAAAATTTATTATCATTAATTATGGCTTACATAATTTACACAGTTTGTAGTTCAACTGTTGTTTTGAAATCCGTTGGTATTTGATGTTTTTATAGGGTGTCAGTGTGGTAGAGATGGCTAAAGCACTATGCTCGTATTTTTCATTTATTCTATTTTATTTTTGCTGTAAATGTTTTACGGAAAATATCTTTTAGCAATGGACGTGGGTCCGCATTTGGCACCGCTGGTCGACTTCGAAACCATACCCATGCAGGTTAGAGTCCAGTACTATACCGCTAAATCACCCGGGCACATTGACTTATACCTGGCTCACCAGATGCAGGCCTTTGTCTAGAGTCCAGCTAAATGTCTATACGTTAAAAAGGATTTTGCATAAATAGCCCAAACAACGTTTCCATTGTTACCTTTAAATTCAAAAGTTGATTGTTTACATGCATCAATTGTAAAGGGAACCCAATGCTCTAAATTGTAAAATAATTCATGCGTTGTACCGCTAAACTACACCTGGGTTTATGTAATCCACGTTCCTTTACCCAATATTACTTAGATAGTTCCCAAAAATTGACAAATGTAAACTTCACTGTGAGTTATTTTAAAGTTCAGTTCAATATATTAACTTGTTCACTCTGTTACAATAGTAATTTTATATGGAGATTGAAAAAAAAGAATAATAAATAGTATTTATTATAAAAATAATTACTAAACTACAGAGACAACTACTTACCAATATAGATATTTATTGTTCAAATGAATTGATTTGTTTGATTTTCAAGTAGCTTTAAAACTACAATTACGCTACCGTCCAGTGCCTTTCTTTCCTTGCCTCAGTGTACTATTAGCCAGCGAGTCAACTTTTGTGAATGAAATAGAAGAAACGGTTTTCTAATTTAGAAAACATGTATTCGTTAAAATGTGGACGACGTTATGACTCTCGCTGAGGCTATCAAATAAAATTCTATTGACAGTTTCAATCACAAAGGTGTTTCTATTTTCAAAAATTATAGTTTGATTAGATTTAATTTAATATTATATTGTTTTTTTATACCATATTAGCAATGGGGCTTTAAAACTGTTAAAATTTATTCACAAACCAATTGTGGAGGAACGGTACAAGTGGTTAAATCACAAGGCTCATATCCTAGTTAATAGACAGGTATACATCTAACTACAAGCACCCAGAACAAGGACAGCGCTCATGTATTTATTTGCCGACAAAGATCTTCTGGTAAAAGTTCGAACGCCAATTTATAAAATAAAAATTTTACATTGGAAATAACTCATTCAACACAAGCATTGATAAACCCATTATCCATATGATCAAAACAATACTGCATTTCATTGTTTCCGCCAATATCCACAACCAAGAAATTATTTTACAGTTTAAACACTGGCGTCAACAGGTGTCAAACGAAAACGTTTGTTCCAATTCCCTAAGCCAATTTTGTCTCGTAATTCAATTTACATATTGCGACTACACACACACACACAGAGAGAGAGACATACACATAAAAAGAACATGAACATGTCCCCGATCATTAATATTCATTTGTACCACCATCTTGTATATATCCGACATTTGGCGTGAAGTTTTATGCATCGAATGAGGGAAACTTGTTCAAAATTTGAATATATCGATTTTTGAGGTTTTGCATTGGAATATGGTAACTTGGTCCAGTACAGACTCGTTGTACTTTTTTCTTCATTTGTATGCATTTGTGATGAGAGTGGTCGACTCTTGCATTTACACGTACATTGACTACGGAGGTTTGTTTATTAAAACTCGTTCGATAGAGGATCAAGTGGGAATAAATTTGGGAGTAGCGAAATTTTTAGAAGATTATTTGGTGCATTATAATTGGGTAAAGAAAATGACTAGGTCAAATTTTACATGTACCATCCAAACGGCTAGCAAAAATGGTTTTAGAATGGAAAATAGACAATGATTGGTACATTGCCAAACATTTGGCTAAGAGTCATCAAAATGAGTGTCACTTGAAATCAATTAAATTGTTACCGTCACTTGTTGTTAATCATTATTCTCCTACTGCTTTGTCTTATCTTGAGTTTATGCAATTAAAAAACATTAATAATGTTGAGTATACTTCTATCGTATCCAGACAACACAATTGGTCAAATAGCTGGATTCGTGTTCCACCCAAAAATACCGAAATCAAGTAGCTGACATTCATCTAGTAGATAAATAGTATATACTTGATGAAAGGGTTACTTGTCACCACACAATATGCAACAATCCAAAGACTATCCAGGATATATAACTTTCAGTCCAATTGTAGTCTGATTTTTAACAACCCAAAGTTTTCGCATTTCTTGATGCGACTATAATATTGTCAAAGTTTAAACAGGAAACAAACACAAATTCTGAACGGTCTGATTTAGAAACCATTCTATCTTATGCGTAGGCATAAGTATAATTTGTATAATTTTCAAAGTAATTTCCATTGGAAAACGATAATTTTAAATTATCCATCTATACACGATCTAAATATTCTAAACTCAAAGTCATAATGTTCCCCCCATCAAATGACCCTTCCAAATATTTGTGCTAATGTTAGCTAAAAACAACGTGACCACGGCAACCAAGTTACACGAAAACCGGATTGTCTGAACTCCGGACTCCAGACACTTTGATGGATAAAAAATTTGTTTTTAAATAAGCCATATGCAGACATAACAAACAAATAAAAGCTTGTGATATGACCCCAAAAAAGGATTGACATACTAATTAATAAAGTTGTGTGTGTGTGTCTAAGATGATAACAATGAAGGCGTGGAGATAACGAAATAGCAGTGATGATTAGTTGTGCATAACGGTGTTCACCCAACAAACAAATTGCTATGACATGGCCAGATAGGCCTAACCTCAACACTAATGGGCTTGATTTTGATAATAGGGTCCGAGCCCACAACTGTGCAGCGGTTGGTAACTTAGCCCCCACAGAAACGTCCACGTCCAGACAAGAATATGGAATTTTAACGAGATAAAATGTAAAAAAGTGTTTTTCCATACACAGCAGTGATCTTTGTATACATCCGATTTTCACATATGCATTGCAGTCAATTTATATATATATGTCTATTCACTAGACTGTTTGTGTGTGTGCTACTTTAACACAAACTAGGCTTAATTTTGGTTGAAAAATGACTTTATGTAGTGTATTGCTAGGACAATTATGATTATTTTAGTATCATGGATCAATGGACCAATTTAACTCTGCACAGCTCCAAAAACTGTGAACAGTGGAAGGAAATCATACAAACGTGGAACTAATGGAAGAGTGGCTTTGTAACTAATTGAATTACTGTTACTATCATTAACTATTAGTTATCCCATAATGTTTAGATTTGGATTTCTAGGACTTCGCCAAAGGTCCAAAATGAGTTTCTCATCAAACAGGAAAAATAAATAAATAAAATGCGGTTACCATGTTTTCTGTTTTACCTATTCCAACCTAGTCCTCATATTGTTCTATTGTATATCAAATATGTACTTATTTTTTAATGTAACTAACTGCATGGTTGTGTTTGTACTATTTCGCCAAGGCCTTCTTTTCCCTGATTTAGTGATAAGTATGTTTTTTTGCAAGCAAAAAATGATCCTTCAGTAAAAGGACATTTCATTTGACTAACAGATGGTGTCTTTGTGTGTGTGGCAGGTCTTAGTCACAAAGATTTAATTTTGATGTTTGTAATAAACTACAAATTCATGATCATGGAAGTTGGCGTGTTTTGCTGAACAAAATAATCTTTTAATCAAAATGTTATTGTTCATTGGTATTAAAATGGACACACGTACGCACGTGTACGATTTATTGTTTTTTTCACAAATAGGGGCTGATCCACACAACAGAAATAATTGTATAGTGAAGGGCACTCTTCCATAAAATAGTCATTGAATAGCTTTATGAACGACGAACCTGACTTGATTCATTGTGATTGGTGCCGTAGTCACCTCGTCATTATTTCTATCTTTATACGGAATATTTAACGATTGACTTCGATGGTTTGTTAAGCGTAACAAACGTAAAAAAATAACGGATCACAGCATCCTTAAGACGGCAAAGATTGACAAGGCCCTTTCCAAAGTAAAGGTTTTTAAATTGTACCTGAATTAATTATTTTACCTATAAGACATTTTATCTGCGTGTTATAGATGAGTCGCTAGTCCTACACTCTAGTAACCGCCCAGAATTAACATGGATTTAAGGTCGGTCGTAGTAGCGTTATAAATGGCGATACAATGTAATTTTTCTAGCATTACAACATCGTTTAAAAATTGCGATTTAAATTTTCATTATTTGCTTCAGCATTGGGTTCCCTTTATAAATAAAGATGTAATAAGACGTAAACTGGGATGAATTCATTTCGTATATTCCCGTCAGGCATAATAATATTTTAACGGCTGAGCAATATTTGGTTCAACTTCCCCCAGAGATATGCAGAAATGAACCGATCTAGCCAGTTCCAAGTATAGATAAAGGAGGAATTAAAGCAGGATGGGCATCCCACAGTAAGTAAATACCCACGTTCCAACTATTTAATGGCCATATTGCTTCAAATTGATTCGATACAGAACCAAATGTGGAAAACTGACCAGAAACAGGGACCTTTTATAAGAGGAAAAGCTGTAAAAAACAGAGGAGTAAAATATCGTATAGTCAATTCCAAGAATATGTTAAAGTGTAGGACTACTTACATATTTCAACGCTAAAACGGAACAAATTCGCTTATCCAGATATAAAGGGTAAATATAAATAAAAACGTTGTTTCTGGGACTTGTACCTTAGGAAAAAGAATGATAAAGTCTATTATTTTTCTAATTCTGTGACAAAATTATCACTGGGGTTTACAAAAATGTATCCTGATACGTTGATATTGCTAGCTAATCCACTTTGTCCAAAACAGATGTGAGGCTAATTGAAGCTGAGTTTAGAATAGTTAAATCTCTCATTAGATAATAAGCACGTTACAGTATCTCTATTTAACAACTCAGCTTCAAGATTATTTCAATTATAAGTTCAGTCTTTCAAGCATCTCTTCATCTATAGGCTTGAACAATATTGTTAGTAATGTTAAACTAACCATTGAAGCAGCTAGTTCTGTAACTCTATAACGAGGGTCGAATTGAAACATTAGCAACCCAGCTGGGAGCTTTAAACTTTGCTAAAAACATTAAGTTGTATTTTTTACGTTTAAGATGTTTGTGCATCATTGAATTCAATATTTGTTAGATAAAAAACATTTGGTTCTTGTTTTCCATACTAGTGGGCCAGACAAGAAATAAGCTTAAAACTATTTCTAGATAAAATAATGAATTACACATAAAATCCAGTTGGGAAGCACCTTATCAATGAATAGTCTTCTATTTCTTAAAACACCATTATGTTTTGCACATTAACTTTAAAATGACAATGTTATTCTATTGGATTGTCATGCGTCGATAAGCATGTTTGACGTACCGAAACTCGACTATAACAAGCAGAGTTAAATGCATTTATCCAAAACACTTGAAGTTATATTGCAATGTATTCGTGGAAAGAATTGGTGTAAAACACATTATTAGGAGAGAAGGGAAAAAGATAAACGGTAAAGCAATCGATCATAGGGTATTGTATGCTGTAATCACCTCTAATAAGTAATTACTAGATATTTATTCTATAAATGTATGACAAGTGCAAGGCATCATTTCTTCCGACAATTACCATTTCATTAAATGCAGACATTACTTAACAACTTATTTTAAGTGCATTCAATCTAAGTTGTAAACCTATTGAAAGAAGCCACCAGCATGCGAATTAGACTACATTCCAAAGGATTAACCATCATTTACAGACTATTAGCAATAATCCCTTAAACTCCGCCTTTGATTGTTTCTATATACATATATCTGCATATTTATAGGTGTTCACCAATAATTCGGTAATCGTAATAAAAAGTGGCAACCAAAACAAACATTTTTCTATTTGTTTTACAAAGTACAAACGATTGTTATTGCAAACAACAGTGGCAAGTACCCAAGTTTAATAAATCCAACCAAACAGCAACATTCAAAAAAGTAAGTAGTCATTGTTGATAAATGCATTTAACTAGTAAAATAAATGCAAATGGACAGTACTCGATTAAAGTTCACACCAATCCACAACACAACTGTAATTTAGGTTGTCAATTACCAAATGTGTTTGTGTATCAAAAATAGTAAAACACGTAAATAATTTTAAAACGACTACATTAAAAGTTAAATAGCTGCCAAAAAACGAAAGCTATATATATATATATGACTGAGTAGCCAAAAGCATAAATGCTAATTAAGAACAAACGTTAATGAAAAAATAGGTAAAATGAATTTAGCAAACAAAACTTGCAAGTTAAATGTCTAAATAAATCGGGGCATGATAAAATGTTGTTTACAAACGTTTTAAATACAAAATAAAAACCAAACACATACAACAGGTCTTTCCGTCGCCATTGGTACACAATATAAACCTACTTTACATGTGACAAATAGCCTGAAGAAATAAAAATAAATTACCTAACACAAAACAATATTTGAAAGACACGGGAAACAAACTTACTGTTTTGTTTTGATGAAGAACCATGTTGTACAGTCAAATAAAACAGTGAAATGATTGAGTTTGAACAACCCAATATATATATATATATATATGCATATATATTGAAAATTACAACCAATATTTGGGCACAAATAAGAAAAGTACAAAATGAACTTACAAAAATAACGTCTTAAAATTATTGAAAAATTTAGCACATAAACACACAAGGAATAATTGTAATTAAGCGAAAATGTGTAAAAAACGGAATATGTGCACAAAAGCAAAATTAAATAAAATACAAAATGTTCCATTAAGAAACGCGCCAGCCATAATTGACAAATAAATGCAAATATCACATGTCGGGCCGATTGTACATAATTTGAAATAACTGTATATGCCGCCGGTACAGAAAAGTTGTTTATCCTCAATCAATCAAGCAACACCTCGCGGACATCCGTTGGAGTCCATCGACGTTCGATTTCTGCTGGAAGACCAGTAGATGCCAAAAGCAACAACCTTGGATCGGTAGGCATTAATACTGCTTTCAATGCAACATCTGTTGCGTTAGTTAAAGGACCTGTATTTTTCCAAATTGATGGCTGTATCGTTTTATGTTCGTCAATGATGATGAAGTTCTGTCCGGCGGCTTCCCCGTTTGGGTAATTGTATGTATTTGTGAGCATTTGAGATTGATGTACGGTCGTTACAATTTGTGATAAACGAGTAGAATGGGATTTATCGTTTTCACTATCATTCACACTCAATAGTTCTGTTTCGGAAGGCGGCGACGAAGTAGAACAGGCTGAGTTTGACGCCACAGGAGCATAGTTCCGATCAAAACTATTGTTATTACTAACCAGTCCCGTAGATGTAGACGAAAGATCACCAGAAGTCAATAAAGACTGATCAAGTATATCTGATGTGTAGGACGTTAAATGAGATGAAACGCTGTTAACATTTGAAGTTGGTTGGCAAACTGATACACTTTGAATTAGCGAAGTATTTAATTCACGAGGAGGGCTTTCAATTGGACCCATATCACCCTCACGAACGGAGCTAGATAGTTGTACTGTTCCCGGTTCAAAGCATGCTTGTAAGGTTTGATACACTTCACGGAGTTTACGCTGTAAGATAACACAAACAAACAAATTAATGCAATTCTTTCTTCAAAAATTAAAATAAAAAACCATGACAATAATGTACCGTCAAATGTCATTACATGACAATTTCAATTAAAAGGTTGTTAAGCAATTTCTCAATGTGTTTATGCGAGAATAATTTACATGCTTAAACAATGTGACGAAAAGCATTATTGATGTTGACAAGACGACCCGATTTTCTTATTAAAATGAAGATGTAGTACATATATTTTACTTACAAATATAGGACCGATCAAATACCTATTAATATTAGTTTACAAAAATTGTGTTCTGAGCATTTTAATTAACAAATTTCTCACAAAGCAACTAGAAATAATCATAAATACTAAAATATATTTATTTCAAATATAAAAAAATCAGGTAAACGGCTTTCTGGATAGAATAAATAAGCGAAAACTACTTCACAAGGACTGTAGATTTGAACTAAAACATAATATAACATCCATTAAAAGCCCTTCTCCTGTAATTGAATTACAATTCATTCTTTATTCTATCAACAACAGTTGATAACATTCAACTGTTTATTAATACCTCCCAAAATAACCAGGAAGGATTAAGAAGCGATGTGAATCATAAAATAGTTTTAAACTAACAATAATTAAGTTTCATAATCTCTATGAAAAATATGCCAAAACAATAGAAATGAAAAAATTTACTAAAACGCTAATTTACAAAACAATACTGGTCACCCAAAAAATTATGAGTTAATCTACATGTTATATATATCAAATACATAAATGTATAAATATTTTATCAGTTAATCTACATGTTATATCAACAAGGGTTAAAAAACTTACAGCTTCCAGCCTTAAAAGGTGCTGTATTCGAGTGACTGAACGTAACGCAACATCACTAAGATCTGGATGAACAGTTAAATTTAAGGCATATAATATGCAAGCTGCAGCCGTATAGCTTGGCATATAAACACTTAATTCTTCGACTGTAAATAAGAAACAAAAAAATTAAAATTAGACCAGCCAAATAACAATAGAAACAAACAAAACACAGAAATACATACCATGAAAAGCCTTGATATATATGCACAAAGCTGCTTGACGAATTATCTGTCGAAGATTTGAAACAAACTCCAAAAAATCCACAACAGGAGCTATGAAATCAACTGGAGTAATGCACGTTAAATCCCATTGCAACGAGATGCATATAGTTAATTCTTTCGCCTAAAATCCATGATATAAAAATATATAACAACCTACCAGAATATCTTGTTCAGTAGCAGAATGAGCAGAGTATTCAGCCATATGTGACAAAGAAATCGGAATAGTTTCTTTCAATTTACTTGAAATAAAAAAACATGTAGATCCAATCAACTGATATTCACTTTGATCAGTTGGAAATACGTGCATGTAACGGTCAATTAGTTGAGCTGTATGAGCAAGGACCTCACCGTCAGTTCCGCGGTAAATGCATATCTACATATTAAATTATAAAGTAACCAAAACATACTTCTCTTAACCAATTTAAAAGGGCCCTCCTCATCCAAATAGTACGTGCGGAAGTTTGACGAGAACAATAACCTGGTGTACTGTGATAACGTTTTTCGTCATATAACAGATCCTCTATTACGCGTAAGTTTCGCGTAAAACATGGATCTGATTTTGGTTGGGAAACGGTTACAGGAGCTGACGGCATTTCGTTTCTTCGTTGGGATGATACATCGCGGTGATTACTCGCCATAAGTTAAATCCTTAAACAAAAAAACATCTAGCAAACTCAACAAGGTCATACACCGCGCTTTTGTTTGCAGACTCTGAAACATCGGTTATTTTAAACAAAATAATTAATTACTTAATTTATAATAAAAAACAATTTTTATTTTAAAAATTAATAATATTTAATATTTTATTATTATTTTTAAATTAAAAATATTTTTACATTTTAAACAGCTAGTACCAATTTTATAATTGTAATTTTACAAACCGAGTTATTTATTTATAAAAAATATAAAATTTATAATTATTTTAAAAAAAAATAATTTTAAATTGTAAATAAATAATAAATAACAACATTAACAATCACTAAAATTAAAATTAAATTGAGAATTGTTACATTTACTGAATAATTAAAAATTTATACGCTTTTATAATTTTATTTAAAAAACTATTTTTTGATTTTAATTAAAAAGTAGTTAAAACGAAATAAGTTTTATAAAATAACTCTAATGGTAGCAAATATTGTTGTTCGTTATATCAAAATTCTAACTTTTATTTTAAAAATAAATTCACTACAGTTTGTCTAAATGATAAGAGGATTACATTAAAAGTTTTGTTTACCATTGTTTTAATTGTAGCATTTTTATAGATTACTTAAAGTATAGCATTAATTGGAATTATAGAAAATTAATTGATTTAGATTTGCAGATGATATTCATCATTTTATTTAAAACGCTGTGTAATATCTTAAATCTTAAATATATTTAATACAACACGACGAAAACTATTAAATAAAAATAGAAAAGTTGTTTTAGAATTAATTTGGTAAACATTTTTAATGCTACAGCACGGTTGGTAACTACCAAATTTATCTTGTTTACATAATTAAAAACCTAGCTAAGTACTATTAAATCTTACAATTCTTAAAATACGTCACTTGTATAATCCTCAAATGCAAAAATACCATCATAAAAAATAATAAACTCATTTTTAAAATACTGTTTTATTTTTTTTACTATGTTCTAATTCAAAAATAAAAAATAAAAATCTTGAGATCATCAGCATACAACAAGATATCCAATCGAACAACATCAGGTAAGTCATTAATATAAATAATAAATAACAAGGGGCCGAGAACGGACCCTAGAGGGACCCCTGAGGTGATGTCTACAGCTGCCGATGTAACATCACCTAATCTTACACTTAATTGTCGGTTAAAGAGGAAGTCTTGAATCCAGTCAAGCAGCGAGTGGCTGATTTCAAAAGCTCTTAACTTATTCAATAATACTGACTGGGGTACTTTCTCAAATGCTTTGCAGAAGTCAAAGTAAATGACATCAACCGAATAGAAGTTTTCCAACATTCTAGTAAGGCTCCTCGTGAACGTCAATAAATTTGAGAGGCAAGATTTCGATGGCATAAACCCATGCTGAACGGGGTTTATGAGGTTATTATTGACTATAAAGTTTACTAAATGGGACTTAACAATTTTTTCCATTATTTTACTGGGGGCAGACAGGATGCTGATGGGTGTTACTGTTGAATGAAATATTTAAATTATTATTAATTTTTATTTCAATTACAATTTTTATATTATTGTACATTTAAACACTTTTGACTTTGTTTGAACCTTGTTTTGAGGCACCTTTTTGTTTTTGAACGTATCACGTTTGCTGTTAACGTGTGACTGTGGTCTCTGTGAGTATATTGTGTCCTGTTTTTTCCTGTCGGTAAACAGTATTGGTATGTAATTTCCAAATTATTTTTGGTAATAATAAAATTGCAAAAAGGGAACGATAATTGATCACACAAGAGCTTTTTAATTGAAATTAGTCAGTGTTAATAGTTATCCGTATCAAGTTAAATCAAAGGAAATCAGGGCTGAGATTTCAGTGAAATTTTACAGTTTACTTAGCAACATTGTAAAAGTTCAACACCGCCAACCGTTGGAGCTTGAAGTTCAAGACTTGCCAATCGTTGGAGTTTGAAGTCAAATACCACTGAATTTGGAGTTTTTTTGGAAACTCGACTTGTTATATTGGCGAGGTCAATATATATAATATAAGGAACCATAATTTAATATACCATCAAACCATTGGGGTTTGAAAAATTCGTTTGGCGTAAATTGGTGTACAGTTCTGCCAAATTTTATTAATTAATTCATCCAAGACCAACAAAATGCCAAGACGTACATTTTTTAAGGAAGATGACAAACGACAATTGGTAAACAAGGTTTTGAATGTTGGTCTTCAGAATACCAATGGGGAACCAGTGACAATGGTACGTTATCCTTTTGATGACCGTTTGTCTGATGGGACGGATGATTGTGTTAATGTCAAGTGTAACAAGCTTGAGAAGTTAAGGAAGTTAGAAAGGAAGATAAACTTATTAAAGCTTGAATTTAGATCGGAGTTAAATGCTAACTAATTTGAAGAAGTTAGCGACAGTGATCATGGTTTAGAAATGAGCAATAATAAGTTATTAGTTCCTTTAAGACAATTGTTTACAGGTTAGACCTTCCTCGTATTGAGGTAAGCAAATTTAACGGTAATCCAGTTGATTACTGGAGGTTTATGAATGAATTTGAAACCTTTATTGAGTGCACGTTGTGCAGCGATAAGCAAAAATTAGCTTACCTAATTCATTATTGCGAAGGAGAGTCTAAGGAGGTAATACGTGAATGTATAATGCTTCCTCCTGATGAAGGTCTTTCAATAGTGAAAGACACGTTGAAGCAACTGTATGGTAGATTGCACGTAGTAGCGAGGTCAATTTTAGATAAGCTAGTAATCGGTCCACAACTAGCAGCGAATTCTAGTAGCTTGGTGCCTTTCTCAATACAAATAAAAAAATATGAGATAAATTTAACTAGAATGGGATGTAAGTTTACCCTTGATTCTATAGATTCTTTAGAACGGGTAGTAATTAGACTCCCAACATCCTTGCAAAGACAGTGGGCTATATAGCTGACAGTTTATATCAAGATGATAAAGAACCACTGTTTAAGGACCTTTTAAGGTTTGTTTCTGATAATGCAAGAATTATAAATAGTCGATTTGCGGAGATTGCATTGCAAGCAAATTCTACACTCAAAAACGACTAAATCAAGGTCTTAAATTTAGGGGCAAGTAGCTTACGTTGTCCATTAGAAGACGGAGATCATAGACTTGAGAATTGCGACCAATTTTTTGGTTGGAACAAACTAATAAGATGGGGATTGTTCGTAGCAATAATGTATGTTTCTTCGTCTAGAAAAAGGGCATGCTTTAAATTTATTTCAAGTCAACGTCGGAATTGTGTGCGTCAATTGTTGTGAACTCATCTGGCCCTAGAAATGTCCGTTTTGAAAAAAACTGCGTTTTTTGGCCGAGAGTGTTACTGTTGAATGAAATATTTAAATTATTATTAATTTTTATTTCAATTACAATTTCTATATTATTGTACATTTAAACACTTTGACTTTGTTTGAACCTTGTTTTGAGGCGCCTTTTTGTTTTTGAATGTATCACGTTTGTTGTTAACGTGACTGTGGTTCTGTGAGTATATTGTGTCCTGTTTTTTCCTGTCGGTAAACAGTATTGGTATGTAATTTTAAATTATTTTGTAATAATAAATTGCAGAACGATAATTTAGATCACACAAGAGCTTTTTTAATTGAAATTAGCTGGGGGTGTTAATAATTATCCGTATCAAGTTAAATCAAAGGAAATTAGGGTTGAGATTTCAGTGAGATCTTACAATGGGTCTATAACTCTCAGCTTTAAATCTGCAACCCGATTTGTATATTGGTCTAATTTTCAAATATCAGGTACCTTACCTTGATTTAGGGAAAGGTTAAACGTATAAGCTAGTGCTGGGGCTAATTCAGCCGCACATTCCCTGAGAACTCTGGGATGTAAACCGTCCAAACTATGGGAAGAGGATTTGGAGAGCAGGTTTTGGACTATCTGAGAGAAAATGTGAGGGACCCTGATAAACGTGGGGGACTAGATGATGGATTTCCTATAAAATCTGCATTAAATACAGATTGCAAATAATTACTGAAAGTATTACATACTTCAGGCAAAGAAAGAGGAGAACCATAAATATCCGTAAGCAGTGGAAGAGAATTAAAAATCCCACGTTTATTCTTAATAAATTTAAAAAGTACACTTTTATCAGACTTAGCTTTCTTGAGTAGATTATGAATTTGGATATGTTTAAAATGGCTAAAGCATGTTGTACATTTATTGCGTAGTGTAATATATTTATAATAAAAACACGGAAGGCTAGTAAATTTTCACTTATAAAACTCACGATTACAGAGCTTAATGAGTCGAATAAAACGCCCTGGAATTTTAGTCTTTGGGAAAGAGTAAAAACGAAAGGGGACAAAGTGATTAACTCCTGACTTGATAATACTTAAGAGATAACTATAAAATTTATTAACTTTGTCGGTTGGGTAATATGCCCAATCAAAACTTCTGAAATAATTCTTTAAACTATCAAAATTGGCATTACTGAAATCTGAAATAGGCGCAGACTTAAATTTGGCAAAGGGGATTGTGCTAGGAAGAAAAACTCCGACGGTCAAGACGGCATGATTGCTCTTATCCAACAACGGGAGAACAGAGATAGAGTCTATTATATACGGGACGTTGGTGAGAACTAAGTCCAGGCATGAAGAAGAACAGCCGATTCTATGCTTAGTGGGAAAAGAAACATGTTGAAAGAGGGAGTTCTCAATGCAGAAATTTAGAAGGTCGGGATCAAAGAAATTGCCCTGGTTAGATAGAGTGCTCCAACTAATAGAAAGAGCATTAAAGTTACCCATAAGCAGTTAATATTTATGGGGGCAAGCGAAAACAAAATGAAGTTCTTGTAATAAAGTAAAGTTAGAGGCTTCAGAAAGGGAAGGGGGTCTATAGAGGATAGAGAATTTGGCATAGTTACCAAAGGAGAAAAAAATAGAGATAGAAAAAAATCAAAACCTTGGTTAGTAGAAGCAAGGGGAGAGTAGAGGGTATAGCTCAAATTATCATAAATGTGAAAGAGACAACCGCCACGTCCAGATCGCTTGGAATCTGACCGGATGATATTATAGTCTTGGATTGGCAATTTATTATCAGGAATATCATCCAACAGCCAGGTTTCAGTAATACCAATTAAATGGGGCTTAACATCAAAAGCTAATAGACTTAACTCAGTATGCTTATTTTGGAGACTGCAAGCATTAGCATAAAATATTTTTAGGGGGGGAGTGCTGGTTTAAGGAGAAGCGGTTCAGTTCTTTTTAACCGATGAAAGAATTGGACATGGCTCCGGAGCGTTGATAGAAAATCCTACTGAATAGGGCTCTGAGGAGGGCTATTATCTAATCTCAGAGGAATTAATTTAACTATTGGGACAACAGATAGTTTTGGACAGGCGGTGCTAGGCAATAACGAAGGTTTACCAATCCTATTCGTTGTGGCATGATCTTTGTGCACCCGGATCTCCTGGAATTGGGATTTGACAACCGACCAACTATTTAAAGAATATCAGAACTTATGTCAGAAAAATTGAAGGAAACAATAACTGGAGGGAAGGGAAGGTTTTGTTTACAAGACATGCGCGTAGCCTTGAAATGCATAGGCTGGGGATGACAGGTCATAACTATCTCAAAAACAATCTTTTTAAAATTAGTAGCAGTGTCAGGAATCCCTCTAACTATTAAGTTATTTTCCCTTCTTTTGTCAGCAGCAAATAAAATTTCTTTCTGTAAAAGTCTAAAAACGGTATTGGAGACAGGAGAAGGAGAAACTTTGTTACATCTTGATGAAAGGGTCTCAATTAAAGCTTTGAGTTGAGTTATTTCATCAGAGTGTTTGTTGGCATAAACATGTAAAGCTGATTGAGACTAAGCTAATTTCTTGACGGATTTGCGAATGCTGGTGCTACTGAGTTTAATTTCATTAACTAGATCTAGAATGAGGTCTAATTTAGCCACTATTTTAGGGTCAGACTTGGTGATAGCGCAGGGATGGACGACAAGAAAGGGGTCTGATGACCAGACGCAGTTTATACAATTAAATTTAACATCGCTAGTCGCCAAATAGTTGTAGATAGACTCTGAAAGACCAGTACAGTTTTTATGGAACCAGGTGCTGCACTTGGAACAAAACATACCGTTTTTACAAACTTACTACACAAATCACTGACTGAGAAACTTTCATCGATAGATCAAAAATTTCTAAAATATAATAAAAATAAAATATCACACGCAAAGCAATGTGATAATTGAGTTAAATGTAATTGTAATAGAAAAAAGATTGTACCAGATTTGTTTGTATATTGGCTAATGCTTTAATTGCTGCTTAAAAAATAAATTATTATTATTATTATTATTATTATTATTAATGGAAGCCTACATTGTGAGACAAAAACTAGTGCAAAATATAATGATATTTCACTATTACATATTTACTTAAATTAAAAATTAAAAATGTTACAAATAGTTTTACAGGATTTCATTTTAATTAAGTATGTTAAATAAAAAATTAATTGTACATTAATAAATTTGAAAAACTTGAAATTAATGTTAAAATTACACTTGGATAGACAATAACAGTTTAATGAAATAAAACCAATTTGTTTTAATTTTTTAACTTGTTAAAAATCAAAATTTTAATTGTGTGCATTAACTATTATTTTTATTACTATATTGCCATCTATCCATTATGCGAGTAAAACTTGAAGGTAAACAGCTTAATTTTACAATGCGTGTATTTTTATCACTTTTTGTAGAAAATAATTTTAAAGATTACTTAACTCAATTTAGTTTTAAACAAAATCTTTTTGCAATAAACTAATTTTGTTTAATGTACGGCACAATCAAATCTAAACAATAAAAAGGATATGATCCAAAAAATTAATTACAATTTTAGAATGAAAAATTAAAAATGGAAAAATTGGCAGATTAGAAAAAAATTGGTTGAGAATTATTTAAAGTAAAAATGTTTGTTAATAAAAAAATACAAAGTTATTTGTAAACGCAAAAATAAATTAAATATCAGTTGCAGTACAAATATATATAAATTGGTAAATTTTACAAAAATATTAAAACATTTAAAATATTTAAATAATTAGAAATAAATATTTAAAAGCATTATATTTTTAAATATTAATTAAAAATGTTAAAAAATTGTTATTTTAGTCGTGTGTCAACAAAATTTCTCATTAGAAAAAACAAACGGCTTTGCTTGATTAGGTTGCTTGTTGTGAGAAAAGTCGCTTTACCAAGAATCTCAATGTTAGTATTGGTTACTCAGTAATAACATAAGTTAATGTAGGAGACGTTTATTACTAAAACTTAAACAATTAGAGACTAAAAAGGAAAACCGATTAAAATAATAAAGACTAAAATAAAAACAGTGAGAAGAGCAGAAATGTGTGTAAACAACATGGGAAACGGTTGTTTATACAGATGTTTCAACGTTAACATATTTAAACAAAAATGGTTAATATTGAGAAAACATTGTCTTCAGAAATTAATCGTAATTTTTATTATAAATAATATTGTGTCATTTATTTCGAAAAATTGTCACCGCTACATATGGTCTTTTAAATGATTAGGAATTAGTCAACTGTTGCATGGCAGGTAGCGATTTATCTAAAAAAAATCAATTTTTAAAATAAACCGGAAAGTTGCGTTTTGTTGCGAACAATCTTGACGGTCGTAAGGGACAAACGGTTGTTCTGCATACAATTTGCAGCAGGTGATATAAAATTGCAACAAAATTGACTGTGTCTATACAGAATCAATCTCAGACTTTGCGTCAATCGAGGATTAGTGTGTTAGGAAAACTGTAGCAATGTGCTTTCAAAAAAGTAGGTAGACTTTCAGTGTTGTAATTGTGACGTTATTCGTTAACGAGGGTACTAAGTATACAGAATAAAGTTAAAAAAACTAAATAAAGAATATCATAGAAGCAAATGCTTCAACACATTTGTCAAAATACTTCAAAATTGTGGGAAAGAACTATATCAATTAAAATTCAACCGCAGATACGTAATTCGAAAGCAGACTGGAGGTTTAATGTGTCTTATAAAACAGGGCATATTTTTTGGGTTTTTCTAAAAGAGTATGTAAGATCTCACTAAGATCTCGGTTCTGATTTTAATTGATTTAACTTAATACGGATATTTATTAACACCCCTAGCTAATTTTAATCAAAAAAGTTCTTGCCTGATTTAAAATATCGTTCTGTAATTTATTATTACAAAATAATTCAAATTACATACCAATACTGTTTGCCGGCAAGAAAAACAAAACGCAATAATACTTACAAAATTACAGTCACGTTAGCAACAAACGTGATAAATTCAAATGCAATAGCGCTTCAAACAAAGTCAAACTTGTTTAAACGTACAATAATATAAAAATTGTAATTGAAATAAAAATTAATAATAATATTTTTAACTATTTTTTTAAACAACAACACATTAGTTTTGGGAGAGGTCGAGAGAGGTAGAATATTAATTTAAGGATTGTTTCTATTTGCAGTATTATTTTGTTCGTTCTAGAAATCGTCAGTAAATGCAGTTAAAAATTGGGTGCTCGTCCTCAATGTAATCAACCTTCAATCTACTAATGGTAACAATTATCTTACTGAAATATTTTCGGTTATTAAGATTTAAATAAAAATTATTAAACACAATTTTCTATTTTTAATTACAAAAAACATTAAATATAAATACTTTAAAAACATAAATGTACACTTTTTACACTAGATATACGCTTAAGTATTTAATGTAAATAAATGTTAATTGTTATATTTAAATTAGTGTTTATAATAATAATAATAATAATAATAATAATAATTATTATTATTATTGTTGCTACTACTATTACTATTATTATTAATTTTGTTAAATACTTATAACAAATATTGATTTTGTTTTATATGTTGGATATAATAATTATTAACAAAAATTAAATTTACATGTATAATTTTTTTATTAAAATAATATGTATATATACATTAATATTTATTTTAAATTAACATTGTTTTTGTTTTAAGTTATTAGTATAATTTACTAGTTTATTTATACAATTATGTTTGGCCTTTGAAGTTTAATTCGTTCTTTGATTGTTTTTATTTACTAAAAATGAGTGTGTTTTATTTTGCTATTACTAACAGTAAATATATCGTTTGCAAACATGGATTTTCTAATCATAATTATGACAATGTAATTAATAATTACGTCAGTCGAGAACCTCCAGAACAAGAAATCTTTTTTCTGCAAAATAAGTATGTCACATAAGTAATAATTTTTATGATTTAGTCTTACTTTTCATTGTATTACTATACCGGGTTTATCGTTTATTGCTGTAACTGATCAAAATGTTTCTCGCCAACATGCCAGAAATTTTGTTATCGAGGTAATTGGATATGATTAAATTTTTATATTACTTTAAATTAAAACCAAAAATCAGTGATTTAGAAAAATAATTATTTGTTGTTTTAAGTAAAATTAATTTTGTTAATTAATACTTATATATTTTGGGGAGTCTTTATAGTTGATTAAATAAATTATAACTAATTGATTTTTTGTTTATACAAATAGTTTTAAAATAAATGTGTATTTTGTATGTATTTAGTGATATAATGTTTACTAAGTAAACTTTTTTTTTACAAACTTATTAATTTATATATATATATATATATATATATATATATATATATATATATAATTTATTAGAAATCTTAATAACAATTGTTATTATTTTTATTTTAGGTTTCTTATTCTTTTTGAGAGTAACTCCCCATGTGTAAATAACTATTATTATTTGTTTTAGATTATGGTTAAAAGGGTATTTTTGGAAAATAGTAGAAACAAAATTTTTACAAACATCGTTTGTCTATTATTTTTTAACTATCAAATGCTTTTGTATCCCAACAATAATTGAGTTTTTAATTTAATTTGTGCTGATTATATGAATGGGTTATAAATAATTATTTACTTTATTTTTGTATTAGGCAATAGCTATTTTTTGTTTTTAACATATTGATTTAAAACAAATTTTATTAAAATTTTATAGTAAGTTGATTTAATAGAAGTGTATGCGTTTGCAAAATATAAAAAACTGGATAAATATAACTTAGGTAAATTCTTATTTTAGTATTAGCAAATGTTTTTTGTTATCCCACATAGATTCAGTAAAAACCAATATATTTATTTATGTTAAATTAAAAAAAAACATTGGAAGGTTCTATAAAACATTTATTAAAAAGTTATTAATAGTTTTTAATAAAAATATTTTTTAACATAATACCTTATGCTTTTAAATAATGTGCACAAATATTTAAAAAAATTGTTCAAACTTTTAAAATAATTGTTACACTTTTGATAATTTTATAAACTGTAAAGAATAATATTTGACTGTTATTTATTGTTTTTTGAATATTTTTAATAATGAAAACACTTTTTAGTTTGACTCATCAAAATAAAATGATTTTAATAAAAATAATTTAAATTTTAAACTTTACTTTTACATGTATAAGTTGTATTTGTGTTTTGCAAATATTTGCACAGGTAACAATAGTTATATAATTAATTTTATTTTATTATTAATGCAATAACATTTTGTTAATTAATGATACTTAGTCTTGGGTTATTTACCTACATGAATTATTGTATTAGAAAACAAACAAAAATATTTGTGTTAAAACACTTGGTCCCCTTTATAATACCAAATAAAAATATAAAAAGATGTTAACTGTGAGATGAATTGTTCAATTATTATACTTGTTATTGCAATCACAAATAAACTAATAAATGCAATGTGAGGCGGAAAATGTTGCTTTAGCTGTTTTAATGTTGAGCAAAGGGAGACCTTTGGTAGTGAACAGCATTCTTTGTTGGATTGATGGAAAGGTCTTTTTTATTGTTGTATTTAGCTTGATTTTGAGAAGATTTATAATGTCATCGTTTTTGAATGGCAATTTTAAGTAAACCTGCTTTTTTTGTCGGTGTTTGTACTCGGGTTTTTGTATAGGTCTGAGTGGTATTTGATGAATTTTATTGGATATCTATTGTTGATTAACAATTGTTTAGTGATTTCTTTTTTCATCGATTGTGTCCTCAGAGAAAATTTTCTGTGTACGGTTGAACAATGTTTTGACAAGTACACGTTTATGTAGAATTGGTTGAAAATTTCTGTAATGTAGATATTAACCAGCCTAAGTAGGTTTGTGGTAAACCTTAAGTTGAAGCTATCCGTCACTTCTCCATAAGATTGTGATATCTGTTTGAATATAAAATTTGCTAGTGATTTGTACTATATATATATATATATATATATATATATATATATATATATATATATATATATATATATATATATATATAATACTGAAATTTTATGTTTGTGACCGACAAGAATATACAAAATGAATTCATTTCACAGTTTACATCTTTTTATATTTTTATATATGTATTTATTTAAAAGTTTTAAATGTATTTGTTTTTAATTCGAACATTATAAAATAATGGTACCAAAATATTAATTTTTATCTAAGATAATATAATTTAATATAGATTTTGCCTATTTTTAAAACAATTAATCTTATAACAGATAAAAATTTTAAGGTGTCTGTAGTTAAATTATAACTAATAATATTAACGTAAAACAAATTAAAGTAAAAATTATTAATAGAAATAAAAACAAATTTATGGTTAAAAATATTTAGTGTTAGAAAACATGCTAATTTTTAAATTTAAAAGACTTTGTTTATTAAGTTAAATTAATGTAAACATTATTATGCTACATATATGTATACATATTTGTTGAGAAACAACTAAATACAATTTCTTTATTTGTGTATTTAAACATATTGAAAATTGATGTTTTATTTTATTCTACTTAGGTATCAAAGCATTTTAGTGAGGATGCTGCTAGAATTGAAAAAGCCAAAACTGGTAACGAGAAATGTTTACAGTACTCATACGGTCCAAGTTTGCAAAAAAAAATGGTACGTATATATATATATATATATATAGCATTTTTAACTCATAAACTATTTAATTGTGTTTTTGTAAAACCAAAACTTATTTGTAGATGAATAATTAAAAAAAATAGTAAACGTAAATAAAATCACTTATTAGGGTAAAGTCAATTTTGCATTGTTTTGTTTTGTTCGTATTGTATTATTTTTAAATTATTATTACCATGGCTACATGTAAGTAGGCGTTTTATTATTTCAGAATTAATGTTTATTATATTGGCTCGCACTGTTGCTATGACAACTAAATATAAAAAATGTAACACTGTTTTTAATACTGTTCTCGAAGTTAAAAATTATTATGAAAATTTAAATGTAAATAAAAGTAGGGGACATTGAAAACAAAATTCAAAGTAAACAATTATTTATTACGCTTATAAATGTTTACAAAATTAAAAAAACGAAAAATTTTGGTTGACTACAATTATATTAAACTGTTTGTAAACGATGGTTTAATTAAACAAATTTAGTTTATTAAAAAACTAATATTTATAGTTTTGTTTGTTGTTTTAAATATAAAATTAAATAAAAACTTTAATTTTTATAAATTAAGCAGATTTATTTTTTGTGTAAACATCAAGTGTGTTAATACATCAAATTTTTAAATAGTTTAATTAATATAAAGTAATAAATATAATAATAATAATAATAATAATAATAATAATAATAATAATAATAATAATAATATAAGTAATAAATAAACGATCTTTCAAAAAACAAAGCCTTAGCTATTTTAGAATATGAATTATTTAAATATATAAAAATACAAGATTTATTATGTATTTAAAAAAGAATATAAAAAGACGTAAATCGTAAATTACCATACAAACACAAATTAAAAACAACTTACATTTATACACAATAGGGCCTAATCTATATATGCACAGTTTCAAGGATTTTTAACATAATAGAAAATTGACAAGTTATTAACACCTTAAAGCTGCTATTGAAACCATTTTTGGTGATTTGTTTGTGGTAGATGGCATGATAGAAACGAAGTGCATAAACATCCACTTTTGTTTGACTCCCTATTGATTTAATTAGAAATATATTTTTCAGTCTGGTTAGTTAAGCAACAAATTGTCTGACCAATATATTAGTTATCACAACTGCGAGTAAACTTATAAATGTAAATGGAGTTGGTATTCATTCATTTTGGTTGGTGACGTGATCACCTCTTCATTATTTTCCATATTTATACGGCATAGCAAACAATCGACTTCGATGGTTGAATAAATGTAACAAACGTAGAAGAATAACGAAGTTTCTTGGCTGTAGACGGCATCCTCGTGACGTCGCCACTGTTCGCAAAAATTGACGAGGTGGCCTGATTTTTTGTTCCTTAGCCCAAGGACTACATGTGGTATAAGTATACCTTAAAATACCTTTTAAGTATCCTGGGTGTATGCTTACACCCACCCGCTAAAGCGGGAACCCAGTTATACCGCTGTACACTTGGTCCCTGTTGTTATTAGTCTAGATGTAATATGGGCACGTAGTCTGCATGCACCACACGGAGGAGTTACAGTCAAGAATATTACCATTATTGGAAGTGGAGACTTTATAAGCATTATTCAAATCCTCGTGGATCATCAGCATCCCAAATACTGATTTGATTGTGCTTATGTTGAATAAAGGAGGATCTGTTATAGTGTACAATATTATTAGATGGATTTTTATTTTCATTGTAATATTTATAATATTGGCATCTTCAAATGGTATTCTACGTAAAGTGGATTTTTATAATTAGCCTTTTTACTAGGTACTTTATGTGGCTTGATGAAATTTATGTTTCTATTATTAATTAATTTTTTTTTTATTATTTCTATTTTCTTATCAATTGTGTTTATCGAACAGATTTTTTGTAGACGATTATATATATATAAACAACTCTGTAACCTACATTTAAAATGATTTGTTTACAAAAATATAATTAATAAAAGAACACGCATGTGATATAATATGAAAAATAACATTTCATTTGTTATAATTGTACAACCGTAAATGTGTATATAGTTTGTTCTAAATAACCATTTAAGCGAATTATGTTGTTATACTTGTAATTCTCAAAAATGAAAGTTTTTGTTAATTACACACACACACACACACACACATATATATATATATATATATATATATATATATATATTATTTATTATATATATATATTATTTATTATTGTTTTGTTAATTTTTTTATTTAAATGCAATATAATTGTATGCATTTTATTGTGTTCCACTTTTAATTGTTGTTTTTCTTTTGTTATGCATCACACAAAAAATTATTTTTACTAAAAATGGCAATCAATAGTTAACAACTACAGTGAATAATCTACTTTTCATTAGAATTATTAAATAGAAAAACATTGAGTGCATATCTAAGCCAATGATAAAGACAGTATTAATAATAATAATAATAATAATAATAATAATAAAAACAAGTTATATAAATAATGGCTTAAAAAATTATATTCTGTCGTTGAATATTTACAAGTTAAATGTATATATATATATGACTGTGAAGAAGTATTTTATAAGTACTTTTGGTCAAGTTTCTCAATGGACATTTAAATAAGTATAACCAGACGTCTTGTTTTGTTTTCTAAGCTTTTTGATCTAGTTTACTTCATTGTACTAATTTACAAAACCTGTAGGACGTGGCGTTGCATTAATGAAACATGTTCTATATAATGTTCGGACATTCCAAAATGAAATCTGTATGTTGTTGTATCTAGGGCATGATTCATCTTGTCAACAACAATAACGATAATAGTGACTATTGTTTTGGGGCGTATTTCTGCAAAGTAATTTAAATTAATGTAGAGCACTTTTACAAAGTTTAATGAATTGTTAGAAGAGTTAATAAAACATAAATTGAATAAATTGTGAATAGTAAAACATGCAATAGGTTTAATCGATCATTTTCAATGAAGAAAACTGATTTTGTCTTTGTTTATTGATTTCAATTAGAACAATTTCGTTCTTTTTTCAATCTTTATTAGCTCTGTTGACAATTATTACAAAATTCTAATAAATAGCGTAATCAAACAAACCATGTGCATTTTTATTTTATTGATTGAATGTTTTGCGGGAGACATTTGACTGAGTTCGCATTTTGTGTCAATAATAGACTCAAATTTCTACCCACTGATCATTTGTATGTATTACGTTAAAATATTTACAATAAGCAGAATAATAACAACTGTATTTAAACAAATTAACATTGTAACTCACTTTTATAAGGTCATATTGTGTATACCATTTTCTGTTAAAAAATAATAGTTGAAGATCAATACATTTATCTATTTGGTGACGTAGTCATGTCTTTATTGTTTCAATATTTGTACGGCATATTAAACGATTGATTTTGGTGGCTTGATAAGCGTAACAAACGTAGAAGAATAAGAAAGTTTCTTGGCTGATAGACGGCATCCTTATGACGGCGCCACTGTTTGCAAATATTGACGAAGCCGCTTGATGTTTTGCCAGGGTTATCCCCCTTAGACCAATGACTACATATGATACACCTATACCTTAAGATGCCTTTTAACTATTCAGAGTGTATGCTTGCACCCACCCGCCGAAGCGGTAGCCCAGTTATACCGCTATGCACTCGATCTATGCTGTTATTAGTCTAGGTACTTGAGTGCGGCTCGTCAGGAATGCGTCACATGAAGGAACATTCAGGAATATCGTCATCATTGGAAATTGAGACTTTGTTAGCATTACTCAAATCCTCAAAATTATTAGCGCTGCAGATCAGTACAAGAATTAGGCAAACATAATTTTAACCAACTTTGTAATTCGCCTTACAGATTTAATCTAATTTTGTTTGACTAGAACAGTAGAGATGGTTGGGGCGTACAACTAATAATTGGGTGGGTATTACTTTAAGTTCCACTAACGATATAGAATGCAGACCTTTGTCTTAGGGTTTGCCAAATTCCCACTTGTTAAACAATACTTTCTGTTTAAACATAAAGACAATACATCCTTTTTAAATAACGAAAACACATGACTGCTTTTAAAACTATACTATTTAAAAAATATTTACGTATATATTTGTGCATAGAGATAGAGAGAATTCATTTATATTTTTGCTATTTAGTCAACATACCTAGAAGATTATGCATTCCTATTAAAAACATAAAAATAAAAACATTTTTTTACATAATATGCAGCAATAAAAATGGATAAATGATAAAACCAACCAAAGGAAAATGTTGCGAAAGAAGGATCCAATAAGAGTCAGATAACCTTTTGTGTGAGTCTGTGATTACTCGGCAGTTGGGGATGGAAAAGTTTCTCAATGTGTAACCAAATTTGCACGATGACGCAATACAAATCGTATAGTGCTATGTAAATATTGATTTTTCCACCTTATATACATTTTCAAGATCAAACAATTCCTTTTTGATAGAAGAATGCACCAACGTGACTCACACTCACTCATGGAGGTTGAGCAATATCATTTAAAAAAATTCTTTTTTCCTTGATTGGTTCTATCATCTACCTAAGAATGTACACATATAAAACCAGAAATGTGAATATTTGTGTTTGAGTTTTTATTACTTTCTTTATTGACACATTATTGCAAAACAAGTCAAAACAAATTAAAACGTAAACTATCTACAGGTGACAATCTTTATTTGCCCAATTTAGTTCAAGTTGTGCTTTTTCTAAATTAACTTTGAACAGCACATATGCATTTCTAGTTTACAGTGTTGCTGATGATTTTTTTTTGAATTTTTGCAAGTTATTTATTTTTCTGTTGCTTGAGCGATATGTTGTTATAAATCAGGATTAGTAAGCCCTCACTCTAACCCTCATTATTCATCGCCTTCTTTTTCTCTTTTTCAACACGCCAGCTCAAGATTAGCTAGGGCGGAGATAATGTTTTAACAGTAAAAGCTATTAATGAACAGTGTAAATTTAACACGGAGATGCCCGGGGTGGTACAGTGGTGGACGACTGAGTGTTACGGCCTTTGGAAAAATATCCACCTCTCAAAAATGTTTTTTGTGAGCAACATTTAAGTAATAATAATAATTATTATTATTTAATTCATATATTATTTGTGTTTTATCAAACTTTTTACGAATTAAAAATAAACTGTGAGATGAATTCATTTTGTATATTCAGGTCAGTATATATATATATATATATATATATATATATATATATATATATATATATATATATATATATATATATACAATGTGTCACTTAGCTAATCGGACTAAAGAACACATTCCAAACTGGATCAATAATAGGTCAAACGGAAGTGAACACACATGTACATCTTCCATATCACGTCATCTACTACAAACCAAACACTAGATCAATTTTAAAAATTGTTTTAAAGTGCTAATTACTTCTCAAACTTCAATTATGTTGAGAATTCTCGAATCTGTTTATGTTCACACATTGAAACCTGCTTTGTGTGCACAATAACAGATTATCACTACATTGAACTTAGCTTGGTTGTAATGTTTGTGTTCAAGTTGTTTGTAAGTTGTACTAACTTAAACTTCGTTTGTACCTCCTTTATATATATATATATATATATATATATATATATGTATACTAAAAATGTTATATGTTTGTGACTGACGAGAATATACGAGATGAATTCATCTCACGGTTTACGTCTTCTTCTCATATTTTCATTTGGAATTATAAAGGCAACTGGCAATGCTTTAAAGTTTTTACGAATTGTTGAAACAAAAATGGGCGGTACAGTTATAAACGTTTTGTCAGTAAATTAATTTTTTCTTTAAGAGAAAATGGATAATAGTTGAACTCAGTTTTATGTTGACTTATTAACTTAATTGTTCGTCTTTTTGCTTACTGTTTTGTAGTGTTAACAAATAATAATGCAATAAAAGTTTTGTACCAAGTATTATTATTATTATTATTATTACAAAACCCTTTTGCTTTAAAAATAAACAATAAGACAACAATTATTATTATTATTATTACTATTATTATTATTATGTTTGCTACTTTAAATGTTTTACTAGAAACATCTTTCAGCAGTGGGCATTTTAGCGAAGCCGAACGTGGGCCCGCATTTGAGTGCCGGTGGTTGGATTCGAACCCATGCCCACCGAGGTCCAAATTCGAGCGCTGTACCGCTAGACCACCCCGACAGTAAAATAACAACAACAACGTTTCGTTGGCATTGAAGATTTTGCAAATCGACGATTGAGCTTCCTTTCGGCTTTCACTTAACCCTGTCATCTGTGTAACTTTGTCATCCAGATACTTGCGATAACTTCTTTGCCGTTGTTTGCCGGAATGGCGTCCTCTTGTATTGTTTCCATAGCAGGATAAATTTTTTTACAGAGGCCAGGTTGTTAACATTGCGCTCAAACCCTCCTCCTTTATTCAGACTTGGGATTGGCTAGATTGGTTTATTTTTAATCCAAACTAGGCGGAGTTGATGCTTTTTAGCTAAAAAATTATTTAACAATTTAAAGTCAAGCATTATTATTTTTTTAATTATCTGTAGATAATACTTTATTTACAATTTATCACCAATACAACGTGAACAATTATTTTAGTAAATAAATAAATAGAATACAGCGTATACACAATGAAACGTAAACAAACAAATAGAGAAATTATTGAGCAAAACAAAATAGTACCATCAACAATAATAAATAATATAAACAAACAATAAATGAAGAACAAAACCAGCTTTCATATAATTGCAAATAATTTAACAATTATTATATCCATCAACCAATGGTGTTTTGATGTTCAAGGTCACAACCTCCCATAACAACCATACTATACTAGTGATAATTTATTACAGAGATTTCTTACCTCACTATTCCACATTCCTAACTGACGCTCTCTAGAATTTTATGGGGGGGGGCAAGAATTATTTTTTCTAATAAGTAGATAATTATGTTTTGTATTTTTATTTCAATTATTTTTTAATTTGGATACTATTCTAGACCAAATGATATATATATATATTAGAGAATATATTTAAATATTTTTATGCATGTGTACGTTTTAATTTGAAAAAGGAAATTTTGTTTTTTTCTAATATTTACACATTTAATTTATTTCCTATTCTAATTGCATTCGCTTTTCAATCGCTTATTATTTATTTAAAAAGAGTATTTGACTTCGAAATTTGTTTGTATTTGAGAAGAAAACACACTTTAAATTAACTTTGTAATTGATATTGATATATGATAATATTTTATATTTTATATTAAACAAACACAATGATTACCACATATAAGCGCTTTTATCTAACCGCTTAAAGTATAAAAGGCTTACAAAGTTGGCTCTATACAGCATCCTACTTTAGTATCCAAAATCTAAGAATGATTTAAATCAATTTTGTATTTTATAATAAAAACAGCGAATCTATTGGTGATTAGATAAATAAAATATTTTATTGCTTTATTCCTTACTGTTAATTAACTAAATTCTTGTAATATATATATATATATATATATATATATATATATATTTCAATTTTAAAGCTGTTTTATTAAAAATAATTTAAGTTGTACAATAATGTTTGATAAATAAAAAAAACTGTTTTCTCATTCTTAATTAATATAAGTTCTCGTATCGTTTTTTTATTTCAAAATGTAACAATGTTTTAACAATTTATCCTTAATGGTTTTTTCGAATTAGTTAGGAAAATCCCGATTTTTGAAATAAAAAGTTTATTTTCAGTACAAATGTACTCAATTTTTTTCAGTCGTATTGTTTTACTGAAAACGTCTTTGTAACTATGACAATGTAACACTAAAAACAATAATTAAAAAAGTCATAAGTTTAAAAAAATAGGAATAATTAGTTAATTACTTTACATTTAGAATTTTTTACATTTTGGTTCTGATTATTAATATTATGAGATAATTATAATGTTGCTGTTGTGTTTAATGAATATAAATTTTAGTTAGTAAACAATATTTAAAAAGTGAAATTAATTACATAAATTAGCAATAAATTAAACATTATGAAATTAATGACAGCATAAATTAGTCTACCAAAATTTAATTAAAAATGTTTTTTAAAACAATTGTGCAATAATTTTATACAATTGACTTGATATCAACATAAAGTAAATAAATGAGTAACCTTTATTGAAAAAGGTTGAAACCATTTAAGGATATGGCACAAGTTCCTTTTTAATGGTGTATTTGTTTTTATTTTTTGTTAATGGAATTTTCAGTTTTGTTGTTTTTCTTATGCTAAATTTACCAGCTTTAGCATTTCACATGGCCATAATCTCTTATGTAAATAAGAGTGTGCTTATAACATATTTTTAGATATATAACTCTTTATTTTGGGTAGACAACAGCACAACAACAACTGCTACTGCTGGTGGAAGAGCCATTTTTTTATTGATTAACAATTTCTATTGTACGACTTTGTAATTGAGTGTTTTAGTCAAAGGTAAAACCGTAAAGAAGAGGAAGTAGAAGAATCTCTATACATTTTTATCAACATTTAAACATTGTTAGGCTATTTATATTTAAATGAGAGGTGTTTTACAAGTTTATAGACTTTTCTAATTATAAATATATTTTATAATACTTATTGTTATTATTTGATTAAATAATAAAGTAATATATGCGTTTACAGTTTTAGGTTACGTAAACAAGGATTAACAAATTTATTAATAACAATATTAATAGTAATAGTAATAATAATAATAATAATAATAACGTTCAATATATAAATAAAGAAAATATCAAAATAAAAGAAATCAATATAGATGGTGTCTAAATATTAAACGAAAAGGTAGATTTTTTAAGCAGCAATTTTACAACTGTAGCATACATATATAATGCATTAACGGTTTCAAGTGTTTAAACTGATATAAGGACATATAATGTTCAAAGTTGTATATTTTATTATTTTAAAAGAAAAAAACCTTTAAGTGTTTCTTCAATGCGATAGTGTACTGAAAAATTGAAATGCATGTATTCAAAAATTTGCAATCAATACAGACATCACAAATTGAGTTAGGATCGTATAAAAAACAAACAACTTTATGGAAAAAAATATAGTGTAAACAAAAATTGAATCAAGTGTGCAAACACGATGTTGTACATAAATGTACATGTTGTTTTTTTGAAACACATGATTGTATTTATAAAATCAACTTTTTGTGTATTTATAATTGCGATAAAAAAATAGTTGTTTACTATTTTACACTTAATTTATCAAAATAAATAATTTATTTTTAACGTCCTAATTTATAGCATCGTTTGGTGACAAATAAAATTGACATTATGCGTTTTGTAGTTAAGATAAAAAGGTGACTCAAGAATAATGAATTTTACAATTTTTGAATTTCATTTTATGAAATATATAAAACTAATATTTAACTGCATATTTTTGTGTGATACAGTTTATATATATATATATATATATATATATATATATATATATATATATATATATATACAACTTCACAATTACCGCAGAAAAGTGATTATTTAACCAAAACCTCTCTAGCAACTACATAGCATACAAGAGAAACGTCACTTCGATTATAAAACATACAATACTATAATTATATATACATATATACTGTAAGTAATAAAAAATTGTATAAAATATCAACTGGTGCAAAATCGAAAAGGAGTAAAATGATTAACATGATTTATAAAGTCAATGGTTAATAAAAATGCAGATTACATGCAATTTTTTCAGTTACCAAATGATTAAAGACATTAGAAAGTTAAAAAATTTAATAATCTATGTGATCGCCTTTCTTTTAAACAACCTGATTTAGACGTTTTGGAATGCTGTCGATAAGAGTGTTGATATATTCTTGTTTCAAACCGAGTGCGTTCATATAAATCCTCAATTTCAGTATACTTATTGATGTTGCGTTTTCGCATACTGAAAATATTTTCAATAACATTGATATCCGGGCTGTTAGGTGGTAATTGAGTAAAAGACAGCTTTTTTGATTTTAGCCCCTTTACTGTCTAAACGTAAATATAAAACAAATAAAATGAACTTAAATAAATATGACGTTACCTTTTTGGACGTATGACATGGAACATTGTCTTGGAAAGCAGTAATAACCCCAGTGTAAGTATGCTGCATTTCATAATGAAAAACATCCTTTATAACTGAAACAAAATTTTTACTATTTAAGGCACCAGATATAATTCTCCATTTGATAGGTTGATTATACTTAATACCAAACCAACACATTACTTGTTGAGGGTGGGCTTTCTTTCTAACAATCGGGAGTAAATGTTTTTTGAAAACTGGATCTACACAACACTTTGTTTTTGTAGCCAAATGGTTTGTCCCGAATCATTGTTTCATCGGCAAAGTATACGGAACACCAATAATACAAGTGTCGTTCACTCCACTATTTACAAAAGGTTAATCTATCATCTTTTGTTTTTTAGTAATAAATGGCTTAACCTTTGGTGATTGAAGCGTTAAACCAGATTCTATTGCTCTGTTTCTAATTGTGGAATAAGTAAAATTGTTTAAACTATTTCTTTTGGTTTCTGAAATAGGTTTATTATAATTTTTTAACTCTATAACAATTTTATGATCATCCGTAGTGCTTGCTACACGTTTTCTTCCATTATCATAATTTTGTGGTTTTTGACCATTAATAATCCGATAAATTGTTGAACGGTTAACTATATAAATTCACCAATTCTTTTAGTGAAATTTTTTTATTTTTTCATTTTTTAATGACACGATATTCATTTTCGGAAAGATGAAAACATTTTTATCACTACTGTCCATTTCACAAACAGTTTAATCAGAAAGCAAAATGAGCGTATGAGCGAAATCTCAAGGGTAAACGTAAATAATAAATTATTCAATTTGTTTTAAAATTTTTATTAAAAATTGTTTTAAAGTTATTTTTATTATTTTTATTTATATAGATTAAAATAATTAAATGTTTATTTTGATAATTATTATGACATCACAATTAGGTCAGATTTGAATATGCGTTTAATATCAATTTTAAGGATTAGTTATTGTTCCATTTTTAATGAAATTAAGCACACAAAATAATAATAGGCTAATTATTATTAAAATTATGTAACTTGAACTTATTATCCACGTTCATATAGAAGTAGCTTTTAAAATATGTTATTTTAACCGACTCAACCTTTTTAGATAAATATTTCTAAGTATATATAAAGAAACTATTATGTACTTGACATTATTTTTAATTTTCAATATTTATTTTTACGAAAAAAACAATCGGACATAAATTAATTTAGATTTAATACTTTTGTAATTTTTTGCGTTAGTTTTTAAAATGTCAGTGTTTTTGACTTAAATTAGAATTTTATAATGACCTTGGTATAAAATATTTTACTTATACTGTTAAGATAATGTAAAACGAACATTTTGTACAATTTAGATATGCTGTATATAATTAAATGGTTTCACAAAAGTAAATAAGTTATACTATATTGATTTTGACAGCAGCTTGTTTATCTATTGTATGTATATATATATATATATATATATATATATATTCATTTTATGTTCGCTACTTTGAATGTTTTGTGAAGAACATCTTTTAGCAGTGGACATTTTAGCAAAACCGAACGTGGGCCCGCATTATATATATATATATATATATATATATATATATATATATATATATATGATTAACTCAAACAGACGAGAATTTGTTTATAACAAAATTGAATTAAACTTGTTAGATTGCTATACTAACTTTTAAAAGTAATTTACGCTTAATCCTTGTTATATTGCAATATAAAATGTTATAAAAAGATTGTCCAAGGTTGATCTGGTGATACAGGGCGCCCGACTCGAACCTGAATGACCATGGGTTCGATCTCCATCACTGACACTCAATGCGAAATCCCGTTCGGCTTCGCTAAAATGTCCCCACTGCTGAAAGATGCGCATTTCCCGGCGACACATTCACAAGTAGCAACAATTTATCAAAAATTATTAAATACTTTTTATTACAAATCTTTCAAACAAATGTAATAATTTAATTTTAAATTTACGTTGTCATTTAGTGTAAAAATTTCGACAATTAAACAGTTTTTCAAATTTGCATTTCTAAGTTTTATATTGTTTTGTGGTTAAAAGTTGTTTTTTTTCTTATAACGAAACAGGTTGTACAGGTTGTACAGGTTGTGGTATTGCAATTAGACATTGGGATTTATTGGCACAAGTTCAGCTTTCAGGGTCAAGACTCTGAGTTTGATTTGTTAAGCGTTGTTTCCAGTCTAGGGTTGGGAAAATTATATATATATATATATATATATATAATATATAAATATATAATATGTGGATGATCCACTGTCAAAATTAACATATTAAAATTGATCGACTTTCTTCACATCAATTAAGTATATTATGTACATTTACATGTCAGTAAAATACTCCTTAAGCATTACCTTAGCAATACTAATATTAAAAACGTTTTTACAAATAGCATTACTACAATATTTGTTTAAAAATAAATTATATTATAAAATAAACATCACCAAATTTGCAAATTTAGTAGTTCAAAGGATAACCATAGATTTTTATAACTTCCTTCGAACGTTTTAGATAGGAATTAACCAAATTATTAATATAATCTTTATTTTTCAACACATAATCAATTTTTCTTTAAGTGTGCTTTGATTTTCTATATAATTTACCTCTCGTTTAAGGTAACTAAAACATTTTCTACTATATTGAGGTCCGAGCTGTGTGAAGGCAATTGATTACAGCTTAGTTTTTTATTATTCAACGAATTTTTGGTGTAAACAATAAAAAATGCGTTAATGTTAAAATTATGACAAAACACACGTTATATATTTTGGCGCCAAGACATTAAATAAAATGTGACATATCATTAAAACAAAGTATTATATTTAAATTAATTGACTTTGTTTATTTTTTACGCTATAAATTATTTTACACTTTATGTACATACAAAATTTAGAAATTTATTAATTATCTACAAATTAAACGTGTGTTAGGTTATGTAAGCACTTTTAAAATTATATAAATAAATAATCATTTCGTTTGGAATTATTGTTGCGCAATTTTTTATGTAATTAATTTAATCTGTAACCAATACGATTCAATTGCTATTTGTTTGGAAACTGCAAGGCACTTTAACATTTTTAATCATAAAAAACCATTAATTCTATTTATTGATAATCCATATTGTTTTAGTATAATTACAATTTCGAAAAAAAGATTTCAAGTTAAAACAAAAAAATGAAAAATTAGAGTCAATTGACAGGGGGTCTATCCACGGTAGATGACAAAACCAATCAAGGAAAAAAGAATTTTAAAAATGATATTGCTCAACCTCCCTGAGTGAGTGCGAATCACGTTGGTGCATTCTTCTATCAAAAGGGAATTGTTTGACCTTGAAAATGTATATAAGGTGGAAAAATCAATATTTACATAGCACTATACGATTTGTATTGCGTCATCGTGCAAATTTAGTCACACTTTTTGAAACTTTTTCATCCTCAACTTACGAGTAATCACACACTCACACAAAAGGTTATCTGACTCTTATTGGCTCCTCCTTTTGCAACTTTTTCCTTTGGTTGGTTTTATCATCTACCCTATCCACTGAGTATATATATATATATATATATATATATATGAGATTAACTATTGGCGCATAATTTAAACTTAGCTATAATATTTGAATGAGAAATCATGTTCCAGAAACTATTGATTTGATTGAGAGAAGTGCGTCAAAGTAACTTTTAGCGTCAAATCGACTTGGATCCAAAAACTAGATGTCCAACTGTTGGCGTCTTTCTATTCAATCGGTATCGACCGTGAAACCCTTTAAATGTTTTGTAATAGGTATTACTACATATAATTTTTAAATGCTTGCATTTCTCATTTTTATTTATTTATCTATTATTATTATTATTGCCCTATTTTTCCTATTGACTTTACAAATCCATCATTGTAATTTTTCTTGGTTAAGTTAACTAATAAACATTTCTATATTTTGATTTATTCTATGTTTATTACTTTGAATGTTTTACAAGGAACATTTTTCAGCAGTGGACATTTTAGCGAAGCCGAACGTGGGGTCGCATTTTAGTGCCGGTGGTGTGATTCGAACCCATACCCACCGAGGTCCAAATTCGAGCGCTGTACCGCTAGACCACCCCGGCAAACCCGGTAACTAAGTAGTTTTATTTGTGTGTTAGCAGTACCGTAGTTGGTGGGGTTTATGTAAAATGCGGTAGTTACTAGTTGACCATTTTTGTTTAAAACGTGTTGAATTTAGTACTTGTAAATGCAAAATTGTTATTTTAAAAAATTCCGTTGTTTTTACCCAATACTTAATTAAGATGTCTGTAACACTATCTTCATTTATTTATTTTATTTTAAAATAGAAATACAAATCTTGTATTATTAAACTTGAAACATGCTAATTGAAACAATTGTAATGATACTACAAATAATGATTTTAAGTTGCATCACATGATGTTTTTTATTGATTAAATATGTTAAAATTCATTATTAAAAATCGATTTTAATAAAGTAGCAAAATTTAAAGTAATTAATAATAATAATAATAATAATAATAATAAGTGCTGAATGTGTATGTTATTATATAAAAAAATAGAAAAAAATGATATTCAAAAATGTTAAATTGAGTAATAGAAGAAAGTGATGTGCATTGATTTTTGAATAATTTAGAAAAAAACTTAAGTAAAATAGTGACTATTTAAAAAAAATGTATATTTAATAAAGAAGATCAATAGTTGTTAATCTTTTTTTATTTATTGTGTAATATTCCAATATGTATTACAACTAGTTTAATGGCTAGTAATAAGATTTTTAACATAATGACTGAGAGTCATAATTTAATAATTTGTAATTTTTGTTGTTGAAAAACTGAAATTAAAGCCAATCATAGGTTGATAATTGTTTAAACTAGATGTAGCTTGTAGTTGTGACAATGGTGATAGTCTTCTGACTCCGTACATCCACGTGGTACATCTCCGATTACGATTAACATGGGTTAAGGACTGCGTGCACTGTGGCATATCCGGGATTCTGCTTTGGTAGATGGGTGCATGATATTTTTAATAAATCTCTATGTACAACCGACCATGTGTACTTTGTTTTTTTAAACAAATTTCCTAGATCTGGTTTATTTGAGTTTGTAGCGGAGTGGTTTAGCGATACAGCACTTGACTTGAACCTGGGTAGGCATGGGTTCGAATCTCACTACCGGCACCATATGCTGGTTCACATTCGGCTTTGTTAAATGGTCCACTGCTGAAAGATGTTTCCCGTAAAGCATTGAAAGTAGTAAATATGGCCTGTATGTGAGGTTATGAAGGTCTTACTCAATTCAACCATAAAAAAACCAAAGAATATTAATTAGGGACACGAATTAGTGAAGTGAAAACAATATCTACCAAAGCTATCACCTGAGGGATTTTTGTTTTTTAAGAGACGAAGATCTACAAATGTAGAATTCGAATGACATAATTGAGCATTGTTTACAGCAGTCCAAATACATATATTGTGAAAAGATTTATTAATTATTTTTATTATTTGTTAGTACTATTTTGTTTTCTGTCTATTTGCCTACTTTTCACTTTGCTTAGATTGGGCCCAATGATGAATCTGCAACATGTTACACATGGTATTTCTAATATTGACTATAACAAACGTGTGCTATTATTTAAAATATTTTATCAATTGGTTTAATTTTTTTTTCTAAATTACGTTGACAACGTAATAAGTTAAACTATGCAAATAAGCCACCAAAGTATGCGAAGGTGTTGCAATTGTTTCAAAACTAGTGTGACAATAATATGCGAAGAATGGAACAAAATTCAGTTTTTATTTATTGCAAATTGTTTGACGACACAAAAGTAGACGTGTTGTACATACAAACACATTACAATTTGTGCCGTAATCGGATGATTGTTTGCATCAAAGCATAAAAGCGATTGCTTGACTTAAAATGACGTGTATATTTTTTTCCAAGTAATACAAAAATTGCATTGTGAAGTCGATTTTTTAATTTAGATGGAGATTTGCAATAGTATTTTGATTTCTGCTTACTAAATTAATGGTTTGGTGGAATTACTACATATACAACTCCGGAATCATATATATATATATATATATTCATACTACCGGCACTAAAAGCGGACTCACACTCGGCTTTTCTAAAATGTCTACTGCTGAAGGATGTTGCCTGTAAAACATTTGAAGTAATTAAAATAAAATAATAAGTTAGTAGAATAATACCATAATAGACCGAAGTTTGATTTTATAACCATTATAAAAAATGCACATCTTCATTTGGTTGTGTTTATTATCATCATCGGGGATAAACATCCTCACCGGTTATTATTGCCCAAGGTAGTTCAAATTACCAGAAGTCTGCAAAACATTAACTTTTACAACGTGCACTTAATAAACGACACTTGAGGTATGCTGACTCTGAATGTTAATTACATCCCAAATTAAACCCCTGCACTGCACATGGTAAGCAATCAGACGGGAGGCGGGGGCTTAGCATCGATACAAAGGGACCAATTTTGTGGGTTGTGTTCAATTTTGCATTAAGTCGAAAATATTTTTGATTTACAAACACTTAAGCAATAAATCTAACCAAAAAAAAACAACTATAGAAATTTATGCCATACTAATTTAGGAAATTTCTAGAAAGTGCTAATGTCCAATTTGTTAAATTTAAATAATGTGCATTTTTAAACACCTTATTATGTCGTAACATATATTTCTCATGTTTATAACGAGCGTAAATTTGCAAACAATATAAAGATGGCAGATGGCAGAGGCTAGAACACTAAACTCGAAGTTGATTTTAAGTTTTACCGCCGGCTCTAAATGTCATATCTATTGGCCATCTATTGAAAAATATTTTTTTTAACTACTACTTTAGAAGTTTTATGAGAATCATTTGTCAGCAGTGGGCAATTTAGCGAAGCCGAATGTGGGCCTACATTTGGTGGGGAACGAATCTATGTTCACCCAGATTCGAATCGACAACTGTACCGCTAGATCACCCCGATGCGTTTCAATCAATTTTTGTGTTTGATCGAACGGTCTTTTGGTTTTCCGATCGATTTGTAAAGCGTTAAATAAACGTGATTTTAAACAATATAATTAGGATATATTGTATGGGTTGCAACTGACTTTTATTTTTAACTGTTAAATAGTGTGATTTTTATTATTGATTTTGACTAAAGTACAACTTCATTGGTAAAAAGAAGTTGTAGTACAATTGTAGTATATTTTATTGGAGGCCTTTACAAATATCTAATAATACGGTAGGTGATAAAACCAAGGCACATCTTTTACGCCACCTTTATCGGGAAAAAAATTAATAATTCCTATTGGTAAACATTGATCACTGGAGGTATGTGGCACGTTGGTGCATGTGTCTGTGGTCAGGGATTGAACATGTTGAGCGGTTATTTCGTTGAGCAGCTGGAAATTGTTATACGAGATTTTCGATAGAAAGCAGAAAGGAAAGGTGCAGATACTAATTGTAAATATTTTCGAGATGTGTTCTGTTTAAAACTACATTTTAGGTGCATTTAAAAAGAATAATGTATTATTTAGTTAATCCCATTTCATGGAAAGTCATTTTTTGCTAAAAGTAATGTCGATTTAAAATATGTACAGTTTTATATTGGTTTCATTTAGAGTTAAAAACGTTTTTCGGCAGTTAATTGAGTACAAAAATAATCCACAAATGATTGTTTTTCTAATGTTCTGCGTAATGTATTTTTTAAACGAATTTGTTTTTGCGCTATTTATGCGTACGTAAAAGAATTATGATTATAATAGTTTCTGAATAAGCGTAAGATTATTGTACGTGTTAGTTTTTTGCAACTAATCGTAACTAATGCCTAGATGCGCTCATAGTTTATACAGTTTTGGAATTCAAAATTTTAGCTATCAAGTTTTTATTAGAAACATGTTTATTTCTCTTGTGATGTGGTTATTAGCCTTTATTTAGCATTTTCCTAGTTGTAAAAGTAAAAAGTTGTTCAAATATACAAGACCTACATGAAGTCATTGCTGCAGTAATTGCAAAATTTACTTTCGCTTTTTTAGGTGATAACTATTTACACTGCAAATGCGTTACAAATATTTAATAATCTGATGCGCATCATGAACATTGTTTTGAAAATCGGTTATCTTCTACTAAGCAGAAATTATACCTAACGTTAGTAGAAACCAAATTACAGTTGATGTTACCGATTGTTCTGATATTATCTAACTTTGCTTAGGAAGATAAGTGCAATTAGTTTAAATGTTTATAATAAATCTTAAAGTTTTAGTCTGTGTAAATACATAAGACCTTTAACAAGTACACAGACGTTGTACGAAGATTAAATCCAATTCTGCTTAATTAGAAATACCTAGTCTTCAGTTGTTTGCCCAAATAGATTATAATAGTGGAAAGCAAACATATTAAGGCCAGTGTTTATTCAGTGGCGTTAAAAGCTGTATGAAATAGTGACAACAGTAATTGCGGAATTTCCTATCGTTTCTTATGCTTTAACTGTTCACGTTTATAATTGGATGGTAAATGCATTATGACTTGAGTAAAAAGAGACCTTTAACCACTATAAAATAGATTAATAAGAAGTAACACCTACTAACATTATTATAAAGGTATATGTTATAATAAACACCAAACGATGTTATTCATTGACAAAGGGAGGAGATTAAGCATTTGTAAAATTCCACTGTTTGTTAAACATTTGAAATCGGATAATTTGATAAAACAATTTTTTTAAATGAGGTTAACATTATGAATATGGTAATGACAATGTTTTTATTAATAATAAGGAATCTATTTGATATTTTGATATAATACATTTAACGAGTCCATGAGATAAAACAAGTTAACTAGATAAAGAGTTACAATAAACCAAAAACAATTTGTTCATCATTCTAAAAAATATTTAGTTACAGAACAGTGTAGGTACAATAGATAAACGGACTGCTGTCAAAATTAATGTAAAATAATTAATTCATATTTGTGTCAGCATTTGTTTATGTTGAGCACATCTAAATTGTACAAAAGCATTATTTATATATTATCTTAGTAGTAAAAGAAATATATTTTATACAATTCTAATATAGATCAAAAACAAGAATATTGATATTTTAAAAATATTGAAAAACAAGCAAATTTGTTACTTCCAAAGAACTTATATTATAAAATATACACACGTTTATAAAATACATTGAAAACATTTTTAGGTATTATTCACTGTATGCCGAAATGCCTTTAAAGCTTTTATTTTTAAGTAACTAATTTGCTTGTTTTTGAATTTTTTTAAACTGTCAATACTCTTGTTTTTTGACCTAAATTAGAATTTTATAGTAATATTGGTATAAAATATTTTTGTATAGAATATTTTACTTATACTGCTAAGACAATACTTAAAGAATGTTTTTTTACAATTTAAATATACTTAATAAATAGTGACACAAAAGCAAATTGACCATTTTATATTGATTTTAACAGCTGTCTCTTCATTTACTGTATACATTTATGTACCGGTTTATACCAATATATTGGTAAGACTAAAATGCTGGTTCAGTTATACGGCACTTATTACATTGTAACAAAAACAAACATAATTTATGAAATACGATCCCTTGTCCCAATTTATTACAAGCATCATTAAACTAGAAGCCTCGATAATATTGTCCTCACAATAAAAAAACATTAAAAAAAATGATAACATCCAGTTTAATACTAATTTTTAATTTATCATTTATACACAAATGCTTTTCTTTTCCTACTTTTACCCCGGAAACGAAGCAATTTTTTATTAATTACCGTTTTTCAGTTGCTACTGTAATTTTTAAATTTTGCAAAAGTAGATGATAAAACCAACGAAGAGAAAAAGTTGCGAAAGAAGGAGCCAATAAGAGTCAGATAACCTTTTGTGTGAGTGTGTGATTACTCGTAAGTTGAGGATGAAAAAGTTTCTCAATGTGTGACTAAATTTGCACGATGACGCAATACAAATCGTATAGTGCTATGTAAATATTGATTTTTCCACCTTATATACATTTTCAAGGTCAAACAATCACCTTTTGATAGAAGAATGCACCGACTTGACTGACACTTACTCATGGAGGATTTTTTAAAATTCTTTTTCTCTGGGTTGGTTTTATCATTTACCAATAATACTACTCAATTGTTTCAGCTAAAGTAGGGTATGTGTGTGCCAAAGTTAAAATCTCCAAACCATCTTCTTATCCATCAATTAGAACAAAGCAATTAACCAAAACACTTTACAAAATCAATGGTCGACTTGAATGTGCAATTGTGTAAATAATTCCAAGCTGATTATTTGTCATCGTTTACAAAATGATTACGGTCTTTTGTTGTTGTATTGTAGGAAAATTTTTCGTCTTATCAGCCCAATCCACATTTTGATCAATTGAAACAAAATGTAGACAAGGTAACCAGTGTAATGCACGCCAACGCCCAACAAGCACTTCAAATGAATGACAAGTTGTCTGATTTAGTAAAAGACACAAGCGACCTCGAAATGAAAGTGAGTGCAATTTTGAATGAAATTTGAATATAATAAATGATATGTTTGAATGTTAGATAAATTGTAATTCAACTGGTTGATTGGTGACAAGATCATTTGTTCATCATTTTCTAGTTGGAGCAAAGCATTTAGACATTTCATGTGAATGTTGCCAGTGCATGCATAATAGACGTAAACAATTAGTAGTATTTCTTGGTTCAAAAACCGATATTTTTGTTTGACGCTGCCAGTGTTCATAAGAATTGAACAGGGTGACTTATTCAACTGGCTAAATATAGTATAAACATGCCTTAAAGTATTTTTTTTAATACTCTGCTTGCAACAATTTATCATAGCAAAACTCTAGATATACTGCTGTGCATGTGGTCTCTACATGGATTTAATCAATAATTTAAGATGCACTACGTAAATGCACGGAGTTACTAATGTGAGCATTTCTCTAGTTTTTAGGGTTTACTGATATTCAATTAAAGCAACTTAAGTTGAATTTATTTATTGACAAATTGTAAAATTGGTTTAAAGTACCTGGCTGCTCAATTTGCTTTTTGTTTTACATAGAAACGAAAATTGGTTTATATCAATATTGATAATATAGTCACATTCATTATTCGTTTATTAATACTTCTTTGCTCCTATTAAAGTTTACTATAATAACAAAAAATCTTCTATTGCACCTGTGAATGTGCAAGCCAAAAACTCCATTTCGTTTTCATATGTTCATTAGTCTGCCAATTTGAGGTTGCTAAGTGCCAACACACACATATATATGTAGGCCATAACATTGCATTTCTGATATTACTTGTGCTAATTTATTTGTATTATACAATGCTCCGATAATTTAAAATCTAATTTATGTTTTATTTTTAAGCGGGAGTTTATTATTATACAAATAGCTTCTTTACAAGTTGACCGTAATATATATTACAACTGGAAATAAACAATTTTTGTTATAAATTATTGTGTTTATTTGATTGAACAATAAAAGAAAATAAGTAGTAGTAATATAAATTTGTGAAAATTGTTTTATTTCTTTGTTGATGGTTTGTATTGCATAGTCTATGAGAATTTTTGTAAATTTGAAGAAATTGGAATTGTTGAGTTCATCTGAACGCAATAATCAATAATGATTTAGTTTCGCAAGTTTCTATACTGTATAATAAATTTTAAAATATTAATGGTTTTCTCAGTTTAAATGTTTTGTGATAAGAAGCATGTCGTTTTATAAAAATGGAAATTATGGTGCGATTGAATTGAATCCTTCTCCTTGTTATACGTTTGATAACTAGTATTGGTTCGGTATAAAAAATAAATAGTCAAGTAATAAAAAGCCTGTTTTCTCTACTTACATGTCAAAGCCAAGTAGTGTCTTGTTGTGGGGGCGGGTGAGTGGACATCGAACACTATAGGTTTTACAGCAAATTAACGTAATCAAGATACCTAATTTGGGTTTTATATTTATTTTTGTTTAACTCTATTTATGGGTTGCAAATCAATACCAAAACAAATGTTGTTACACCAATGTTTACTAAATAATTATATTTCTGTAACTAAAAAAATACTTATAATGCAAACTAATCAATGTTTTTGTTTTGTAATTAGATGGATATTTTAAAGCAAACATTTTTTTAGTCTTTTGGTTGACATGCATCACATCAAAGCAAAAATAGTAAAGTTTGTGATCAGGTGACACAGGTAAGCAGGTTGCTAGACTTGGAACGCAATGAGAATCTCTGTTTGTGGCTAAGCACTACAAATGTTCACTTGCTAAGAAGTGCATTATTTTTGCAATGAACTTGCATAATTTCAAAACAATAATTACAGCACAAAATAAATATCGGAAAATATTGAAATATTTTTTTTGAAAATAGAAATATCATTTGATGTCGTTTTATTTTGAAAATTTAGTAAAACAAGGGTCATATGATTGAAATTAATTTGATTAATTAATTAATGATGGCAATAATGATTGTGCTAAACACGAGTATGATTACTTTGTTTTCATGTTAAAAGTCATTTACAAAATTGTTCACAAAACCCCAAAAAATATTTCATTACAATGAACTGGATTGATCAATCTAAAAATGAATTTAACACTTTTATGTAGCTCGAGTGTTTTAAATAGAAAAATTAATACATTTTTCATTAATTTATTTACTTAATTTCAATTTCAGGCTGATACATTTAAGAATGCATCAGTAAAAGTAAGTCGCAAAGCAAAATGGGAAAATTTACGAATGAAAATTATAATTGGTGTTTGCGTTGGAACTCTGATTGCAATTATTCTACTAGTCATACTTTGGCAAACGGGAGCATTCGGCAAACATTGATCAGTTTTAACTTAATTTGAATTAGAGTAAAATATTCATTGTAACTTCTAACGTTTTTTTCCCACTCAAACTGCAATCATCTACTAAGATTTACTTTCATTCAGATTTTTTATCCATATCGTCTGTACAAACAATTGTGTGTAATACAAACTAACCAGAAGCAACGATAATGATGATTAAAAGTAGAAATTGTCAATTATACACATTCCAATTGTTAACATCCAGTGTCTTATCTACACAGACGTATGATAATTAAGTGCTTTATCCAAATGGTTCATAATTTACTTGCATTACTAACATATATATGTATACATATCAGAAGTAAGCAGTATGCTTACTGAACTAATGTAACCACTTTATTATATGCAGTAACATTAATTTATTCTTTCAAACTTTGTATGTTTTGTTTTAAATTACTTTAATAAACACATTTATCAGTGTTAAAATAAGTAGTTTGTTCTTATTATTTTGAAAAAGGAAACAAAGTTTTAGGTAAAGCGTGCATATATTGAAAGATTTTCAAATTACATTTGGCGCACTCCGTCAATATTGTACAATTTTTCTAAAACCTTCTAATTGGTTTGTTCTTTAAAGTGTTGCATGTGTGTCGTGTTGTCTATCTGTTTTAATATTGAAAAAAGATGTTTGGCTAGGATGAGTAAACATACATACTTGATGATGTAATTTTATTTTACTTTGATTTAATTTATTCATTTTCTATTTTTTAAATAAAATGATTTGTTATGTTGTTTTAATTTTTTTTTTTGATAAAATAAACAATTTTATTGCAGTAATTTTTAAAAAATGCGATTTTTCATAAAATTAATTTTTGATACTACATTTGTTTTGGATTTATCAATGAAATATACGATTGTTAGCTAAATATGATTTTTCAGTGCTTTTACAAATATTGAATGTATTTCTTGTATCAAATGGGTTGTAGAGTTGGTTGACAGGTCCCAGTAGGCTAATCAAGTGGTACAGTGTTGGATTTGAACGTGGTTGGGCATGGGTTTTTATTTTAACGTCGCAACTGTAAATGTGGACCTCCGTTTGGCTTCGTTCACTTGCCGACAAACGATTGTCCAAAAACAACAAATAAATAGAAAAATAAAAATAATTAGTGACCTGGTAGCATAAGTAATTAAGGCGTTTCGAGTTCCGTTACCATTAGCAATAAATGTGGGTCATTATCGTTTAGGACTTTGTTAAAATGTCCACTTACAAAAAAACCGTTTTAAAAAAAAATATTGATGCAATAAACACAGAAATGAAGAAAAAACAGTTAACATGTTTTTTTGTTACCAGAACAATACGAAACAGGTAGATACGTTTCATTTTTTTCTTAACCTTTTTTGCCTATTTGGCATTACGTTAAAGGATGTATTTTTTTCAAATACAAAAATGCTCCTTAAAATAAATCCATGTGATTTTTCTAGTAACTTATTTTAAAAAGACAAGAATTTTAAATTTTTATTTTATAACACAAGTATCCGAATTCGGTTATCAAAGCAACTAGAAATAAACGTTGCAATACATTTTTTCATCACGTACTTTAGCATTTCATTGTTCCAATAAGCGTTGCTTAGCTATTCTGACATTACAAATTGTAAGTTTGTAGATAACATATTTATAAACTAAATACAAGCATGTTTTTATGGTGCCAAGAATAAGCATTTGGAATATATTTTCATTTCTACTGACTAACATTTTGTTTGTTAATTATTTTTATTAATTTATTGACGCTAATATAAATTTATTCATTTGGTAGTTACTACTTCAAAAGGTTTGAAGGACATGCAGCGAAATTGAACGATGACCCACTCTTAGAGTCACTCAAACCGATACCAACCCTAATTCGGGTTTAGTCCTGTACCACTATATTAACTCCATACATTTGTCAACAATTTACTCGCAATTTTCAAAAGCAACACGGTGAATAATTGTTAGGCACAAGCGACCGAGTTGGTAGAACCTAAGACCCGAATAGTGGTGAATTCAATCTCCACCACCGGTTCACCAAATGCGGACTCCAGTTTGGCTTCAACAAAATGTCTACTGCTCGAAAATGGTTTTTTTCCAACATTTAAGCAATAAAAAATGAATATTGTCTTGTCAATAATGTCAACTTGATTGGAAATGTTTGGTAAATGAATAGAAAACTTGAATTTGGTAATCGGAAAAAATTACACTACAAGTTATTTGTGATTAGCTTTCGAAAGATTGAATAATGTTTTGCAAAACGGCGCTAAATTTAAAATTAAACTGCAGCTTCAATTATTTAGTTCCTAGATGGACATTGGACAGCAAGTAAACCTATTTTTAATTTCTAACGGTTTCTTTTATAGACAAATGCGTTTTTAAAATTGTTTTCTTTGTTGTTTTTTGGCCACAATAAAAGGGTCAATTAATTAATTATCCGTTTAAAATCCTTTTGCTATGAAGAGTACGGAGGAGGGTAACAAGATTGTTCATAGGATTCTACATTAAATTTGTGGCTTTGAATATTAAAATTCTATTAAGAATTTGTCAAACCTTATCATCCGAATTATGCTGCTTTCACTTTTTTGCCGTATTATAATAAAGTGGTATCATTTTGCCATTTCTTTAGCAATATTAAATTTTACAAAAACCAGACTGCTAATTATGTGCCGGGATGGTCTAACGGTATAGCGCTCGAATTTGGACCTCGGTGGGCATCGGGGTTCGAATCTCACTACTGGCACTAAAATGCGGGCTCACGTTTGGCTTCGCTAAAATGTCCACTGCTGAAAGATGTTTCTTGTAAAACATTCAAAGTAATAAACATAAAAAAACAAAAATCCTCTTTTTTAAACCGACTTGAGAATGGCTATTATTATTATTATTATTTATTATTTCTAAACCTTTATTCTATAAAGAGTATGGGGCAACAAGATTGTTTCATATAATTGTACATTACATTTTTGTCTTTAAAGATTGTGCACATTGAAGATTAAACTTCTATTCGGATTTTGCCAAACTCTATCATTAGAATGACGTTACTTTTACTTATTCGTTATCGTTTAATAAAACGATGTTCTTTTGTTGCTTGTTTTGCAATATGTTTTCAGAAACCAGAATGCTAATCTTGCGCTCAAACCCTCCTCCGTTCTCAACACGACTGGGGACCAGCAACCGTAGAATTAAAAAGTGTAAAAAAGTTGAACAATAAAAATAGGGTACATTTTTTCGAACTCACTTTACCCGTTGTTTTTTGTCAATTAACATATTTTTCCACAAAATAGTATTGCCAATTCCAAGCTTGTAGCACTTTTTTTAAAACTGGATGCGATAGAGTTAAAATAGTTACATTACAATTTAAGGCTATATAAAACAAAATAGATTAAGAGTTCATATTTTTGCCCACAAGTGGCAAAGCTAGTTAAAATGCTAGACGTGTAGTTGGGAGGACATGGGTTCGAGTCTCATAATTGGCCTTAAATACAAGTTCTCGCCCAAAACGTTTTCAACTATATACTTAAATTTTGAATAAAATAATTTTTATTTTAATTTATAATGTACTAGAATTGTCAGATTTATTAAATAAAAAACAGTTTAAACCAACTGCACAGCTGTTCCATTCTTGTTAGAAATGATTAACAAAGCACAATTTTCAAGTCTTACACAAATTTGAACCCATGCTATTTTTAGGCTACAAGCTAAAGCCCTACGCACTGAGTTGCGGATAATTAACACAAACCTTGTAAATTAATTATTTACAGTAAATCGGATTATTTCAAATGGCCCAGTGACCTAAAATACTGTGCACTACTACAGCTAACAAGCAAGTGAACAACTTATTTTATTGTCTTTATTATTTTTATACGTTTGTACGGCATATAAAGCAATCGACTTTGATGGCTTAATGAGTATAACAAACGCAGAAAAATAAAGAGGTTTTATGCCATTAGACAGCATTCTTGTAACAGCGCCACTGTTTACAAAGATTGACAAGGCTTCCTGATTTTTTGTTGGGGTTATCTTTCTTAGCTTATATACATATACCTTAGGATACTTTTTAAGTACTCTGGGCATATGCTTGCACTCATTCGCCAAAGTGGAAGCCCAGTTATCCTTCCTGTTATTAGTCTGATACATATGGACACCTAGTCCAAGATGCACCACGTAAAGGAGGAACAGTTAGGAATATTACCAGTATTAGAATCTTTTAATGCCTATTTTCTAGAAGACGTTTTTGAATAAAATACATTAAAAAACATGGACAAACTATTTCAAAATTATTTTCCATATCATTTTTCAAGCAATATATTTTTACATTTAATCGCTAGTTCCACATTTTTATCTTTTTCTTTTCTAAATACACACTAGGATACAATTAGTACATTATCTTAAAATATTTAAATATATGTTCTTAAACTCATCAAATTTGTTGCAAGACTTTCTATTGATTTCAAACAGAGTAATAAGGTTACTGGAGCAGAAGTCAAGACCACATACACATGCACACACACACAAAGCGCACAATAAAACAATTATGTAACTAAGACAATCAATTGTTAGAACTGGTTGAAAGGAAGACATTTTTTATAATACAAACAATACTCTAATTGTATTTCTGTCAATGTTGTTTCAACTGATCATCGTCAATAACAATACCAATTATTTTTATTGCAATCATCTAAACACACTTTTAATTGGAAAACACACATAAAACAGTCAATATGGTGCAAAAGATTTTTGTTTAAACAATAAAAACAAAAACTGATAGGGTAAGCAGCAAAATGATCAAATTTTTGTTTCCTGCAAACAGGAATTCAATTCTACCACGGGGGCCAAATGGAAGTCCTCGACTCAGCTGCGCTAATTGTCCACTTGCTGGCGTGTTTCGCATTGAGCAGTAACCGAATGCATGTCTACTAAGGTAGAATTCAAGCGATACAAGCCGGAAGTAAACATAAAGCAAAACATTTATTATCTAAATATGCCAAAATTACAGTAGACAAAATATTGTTTCTAACCAAATTATTCATTTGCTAAAATAATTTTATTAAAAAAGATAAAAAATACCTTGTGTTTACATGGTTGCGTTATGCATGTCCATTATATACACTCAGGTGGAAAAGGCAGTAGTTAAATCTTTGGATTCTAAACTCCAGTTCCACATTTGGCTTGTGTACGATTTTGCTATTTATCCATTTATCAATACATGTTTTGTTTCAAACATTGAAGCAACAGAAAACCAAATTTGTAAAATAAATGATACCAGAAAATTCAATAAGTAAATAATTTTCTCATTGTTTTTTAATGCTAAAAATTGTGAGACTGAGCTTAATAAACTTGAACGATTTACCGAAAGCTTTTTATAACATTTAAGCACTTAGTATATTTCTAAATGAAAATCTGTATTAGGTGCCGATAGAAGTACTTACATTTCTATCTATGAAAAAAATAGTGCAGCAACTTTATAACAGTGTCATAATTGCATAAACATTGATTTTTATTTAAGATAGATATATATATATATATATATATATATATTATAATAGTGAAAAATTTGTCCGTTAGTTTAAATAATATTTTAAAGGTTTTTTGAAATAATATAGACGGTAACATCTAATTGTACCAATAATAGATTTTGTATAAGTTATACATATAATACATTTCTTTTGTAAATACTTTACTTTTTATAACTAAATATAGAATGAACTTTTTCAGGTTAAAATTTTAAAATTTAATAATGATTTTATAAATGTTTGAGCTGAGAAACACATTTTTGTAAGTAAAAATGGTTTTTACATTTTGTTGTGAAATGCAAAAATATAAATAGATTTAACTACGTGAACAATTAGATGTCGGTAAGAACTAATTATTAAGTTTTTATTGTATTTTTATAAGAATATATATATATATATATATATATATATATATATATATATTGATATTTCATAAACTGTGTAAATTGTACTCTATTGTAATATCGAAACGGTATTTAACTTCTAAAGTGCTTCATTAGTTTAAACTACACTTTTATTGGTTTTAAGCTTGTGTTAGGCAGGGAAAAGGGATAGAAGGTAAGATTAACAGCTAAATGCCAAAGTGACATACATGACTCGAGGTCTAATTTACATGAATTTGAATTCTACCGCCATCATGGAATGCAAACACGTATCTAGGACTTTGTTAAATGTTCATTTGCTAAAAAAACATTCAAATAGTAAAAACTCAATCATTTATATAAGGTAGTACGTGTATTTTAGTCAGAAATTAACAGGAAAAATAAAATTTGTAAAATCTTCTATTTTATATTGTAATACTGGACATCAATATAATACTTGAGAGCATTGAACACTTAACAAAAACAATGTTCTAGTATATAAGTTAAAAAACGGTAACATAATATTAGTATACCTTTAATAGTAAGGTATTTTTAGTCATATAAATGACAAAATCCTTGACTAAAATAAACGTTATAGTTATACAATTGCATCCAGACAACACAACCTTTAATATCATTGAAAATGTTTTACAATCATTTAAAAATATAATGTAAATGGTTTAAAATATGGTGTATTCCATTCCTTTAAAATTACACACAATTTTATTGGTTTACATTTATTCAAAGTTTTATTAGTTTTATTTCGATGCCAAACTTGCTCAATTAATTTATTGTCTATTTAATATTGCAATTGTTGTTATTGTTACCGTATCTTGTTGCATTAATAAGACGTTTACTGTAATAATAAAAATTGTACATTATTTTTCAATATACTTCAATGTGTAAACCAAACGTTTTATTTTGTTTCCCAATTCTATTAATCCAGTCTAAAACATGTCTACATAATAAGTAGTTGCGTTAATTTACTATACCTACCTACTTTAATTTTGTTAATTACTGTGTTTAGAGTATCAGTAGAGTCTTTAAAGTTTTAAACGTATCAGTCATGCAGATTTTGCTCATACAATAATTTAATGCTCATTGTTCACAGTGTTTAATTTTATAATTTTTTAGTGAAACAGTGTTGAAAAAAATTACAAAATTTAAAATTTAAAAATTTTATTTTATTCTTTAAATAACAAATAAAACAATAATTTTTATCAATTAGTTGTGCTTTCTTGATTTTGAAATTAATAGTTGTTCAAAGATTCAACATTGACAAACATAAGTTGAATACAATGTAATAAAAATTGTTTCCAAAAATAAAAACGCTATCAAACCTGCCAGTATGCAAGAACTTATATCGCAAAGTCCTAGTGAAAGGGTTCTCTCACTTGCTAAACCGGTAGTGACGTAGCAGCATTTGAGAACACTGGGCAATTAGAATTGATTAGACTCATCATAAATAATAAATCTGCGGGTTCAAGGTCATCCACCCGTAGCTCATTGGTTTAAGGCGCTGGCCTGACACCAGATAAGGAGTGGGTTCAAGTTCATGTGTGCGTAAAACTTGAAAAGTATGCGCTGCTGATAATTCCAAATAAGGATGAAACAGGTGTACAGTGTTTCTGGTTGACTTAAAAATCTAGTAAATTTATTATTTAAGTGAATATAACAATTCTAATATAACAATTCTCAAAACGCAGTGTGTTGAATGGAAATGTAGATTTATTTATTAATCTTTATTTGTTTGCTTTATTCATAAAATTAGATTTTATTAAACTAATTTTAATAATGTGTTTAAAACATTTTATAATTTTAAGTAAAAAAAATAGAATGGAAGACTGTTATGCTGTTAATTAACAAACAGTTAGTTAGTTGTGTAACTATTAATATACAAATACACATTAAAATGGGTTATAACTAATTCAAGTTTAATAATGTTAATAACTGCTTTTGTGCAAACAAATTAAGTTTGGTTGTATGTGTATTTAACAAGAACGGGTAATTATGCAAAACTTTATAAGAAAAAACGTTTACTAAAAGGCAATAACTCCACTGTAGCCGGTCCAATTGAAAAAAGAGGACTAGTGTACAAGGTTAGCAATCTGACTTTTTTGAGAAATGAATATTGTCACTGAAACAACAGGAACAATTTGCAGAAAAGAGATAAAAGCATGATCCCAATAACAAGGTTGAGTAGAAACTTTAAAAATATCCAATCTTTGATATGCACAATTTTTAATACCAAAAATTTGTAAAGTACAATTACATTAAAACAATTGTATTGCCTCATGATCTGCGGATTGAAAAGGTTGTAAGCTTGACTAAAAATCAATAAATAAATACTCTACAGTATTTGGACGTTTCTTATCAATAAACTCTAATTTTTCATTTTTTGGTTTCAAGTTGTGAGATTTTATTTCTTTCAAAATAACAATTATACTAAAATAATATGGGTTATCAATAATTACAGTTAATTGATTTTTAAGCTTTTAATAATTAAAAAGATCAAAATGTCTTGGGGCTTTTAGATAAATAACATTCAAATGAGTAAATGGTAATGGTTACACTTAAAATTTCTATACAGATTAAATTAATTGCATAAAACAATTGCTTACATAACCTGGCTCATGTTATCGCATACATTTAATTTATAACAATCTAATCAGTTTTAAAATTTAAAATTATTCATAATATAAAAAAATTAAACAAAAATGTCAAGTAATTAATCTACAATAATTTGTTTTAACAACATATCAAAATTAAATTTAACTCTTTAACGTATGTTTTTAGAGATCAATTTTTTTAAAACGTTTTTATTAGTATTGCTAAAGTAATGTTTAAGGATTATATTGGTAAAATGTTGATCTGTTTAATATACTTCAGTTATGTGAGGAAAGTCAATCAATTTTAATGTGTCAATTTTGACAGTGGTCCATCTACTTACGGTACTTTCAAAGTAGTAAAATACAATTTCAAATAAAGGCAAATGTGTATTGTGCCGAGGTAATCCAGTGGTACATTGTTAGACTTGAACTTGGTCGGGCATAAGTTGGAGTGCTACTACCGGCTCGACATGCTAGCCTGCCTTCGGTTTTGCTAAATATGCATTAGCGGCTTATTTGTACAATTCCTATTAATTTTACCAAAACAAATATTGTATTTACACGTGTATGCTGAATAAAATTTTTACAAATTAATGATTATATGATACTAAAAAACTAATGAATTTATTATATTAATAAAGCGTTTTCTGTGGGGGTTAACCCGTTAATTTTTTCTATTTGGTTCTATACCAAACCAATTTAAAGCATTATAAACTTTTAATAGTTTTTTTGTGTAAATATTTTATTGCCAGATGTCTTTCCTGTTGCAAACCCTTCCTGTTTATCCAGGCTTGGGACTGGTTAGATCGGTTTATTTTAGATACTTATTAGATGAAGTTGAATTCATTATATCAATATAATAATAATATTAATAATAATAATAATAATTTAAAAAAAACATTTTTCTTTACTAAAATTAATTTTACGACTGTAGTGTGGCTCATTTGATAGATTTGTATTCTTCACAAGATATCCACTTACTGAAAAAGGGTTTTCCATAAAACACTGATAGCAATGTAATTACCAATCAACAATAATATAACTTTGCATTTGCAATCTTGTTTGAAACTTGAATTTATGTTTTATTGCACTCACATTGTGCAGTAAATTTGCAAAATTAGTACGCCACTGTTTACTGTCAAAATAGTATAAACCAATTAATTATTATAATATGATAGTTTACAGACACACAACACACACACACACACAAGCTAATTTGCATTGTTTTACTTTAAATTATAAAAACAACGATAAAAATATAAATAATTTATTATATTTTTTATCTAAAAAGTTATTGACATGTCAACAACAACAAAAACAAAAACAACAACAACAACAATTCAAACTGTTTGTTTTGAAATATATAAATGGTCAATATTATATTTTTCAATCAATAAGACGGTTGCTATTTCGACAAATTATGTAAAACTCTGTTGTTTATTTTCGAAAATCGAAACACTTGTTTGAAGTGTTGATGTTGATATAGATCCATTGAGTGACAGATAAATGTTACCACATTGTATGAATTTTGGTTGTTCCTTTATAGATAGAGACGTATTGTAAGTCGTTTCTCACGTTACAAATTTAACAATACCATATTGTTTTTTTTATAAAACTAGAGTTACTTTAATTATTATTCTTTTTTAAAACAGACTTGAAATTGGCTGAAGTAGGGTTATTTTATTAAATAAATTAATAATTTTAAAAATAAATTAATAATTTTAAAAATAAATTTATATGTAACTCTACCTGGAGAAAATTAGAGATGACCCAATTTAACTAGTACCAGGCTTAGATAAACGAAGAGGGTATAAGCGCAAGGTTAGCAACCTGGATTCTGTAAAACATCTACATTACTACAGAAACAATAAGAGCACGCCATTATGGCAAACGATGGCAAACAAGTAATTGCACAACTCAGATAACAGGATGAACGAGGAAAATTACTTGATCAAGTTCTACACTTACCGCCCAAAAGACTAGCAAAAACAAATTTAGAATGGACAAGTAATAATAGCGAAAAACCACAAAAAACTTAGTTAAGAACTGTACGGGAAGATCTAAATGAAATAAATGTCTCACGGAAGTAAACAAATATTTTGGCAAAATGTTTGAACACATAAAACCATTTTGTTCTTTCATGTTCTTATTAAATTATGGCACTTTGTTGTTCTTTTTGTTGTTACTGTTATCTTGTTGCCCCCATGCTTATTTTCAAGCAAAAGGGTTTTCTAATAATAATAATAATAATAATAATAATAATAATAATAATAATAATAATAATAATAATAATAATAAATAATAATAGTAATAATAATAATAGTAATAATAATAGTAATAATAATAATAATAGTAATAATAATAGTAATAATAATAGTAATAATAATAGTAATAATAATAATAATAGTAATAATAATAATAGTAATAATAATAGTAATAACAATAATAATAATAGTAATAATAATAATAATAGTAATAATAATAATAATAGTAATAATAATAATAATAGTTCTAATAATAGTAGTAATAATAATAATAGTTTTAATAATAATAGTAATAATAATAATAGTAATAATAATAATAGTAATAATAATAATAGTAATAATAATAGTAATGATAATAATAATAGTAATAATAATAGTAATAATAATAGTAATAATAATAGTAATAATAATAATAATAATAGTAATAATAATAATAGTAATAATAATAGTAATAACAATAATAATAGTAGTAATAATAATAATAGTAATAATAATAACAATAGTTCTAATAATAGTAGTAATAATAATAATAGTAATAATAATAACAATAGTTCTAATAATAGTAGTAATAATAATAATAGTTCTAATAATAATAGTAATAATAATAATATAATATGTAAACTAAACAAGATGGACACTATTAAAAACCAAAAAATATAACAAACTACATATTTGTTTAAAAATAAGTACAAATGTAAAATAACATGTTTTGTTGTTGAGTACAAGACGCAATTTTAAAAATAGAACAAATAAAAATATGAGTAAATTTAATGCGAACATTTAGTTTCTCAATACAGAAATAATACAAAAATAAGGTTCTTGTTATATATATATATACAATCAATGTAGTGCTAAAGTAAAGTTTAAAAAATGTTTTTGTAAAATTCAAATGTAATTAATCCGATTATGTAACGTTATAAAAACTAATTATTTATATTCAGAAAAATAACAAACTTTTAACTGAAATGGCTGGAAAAACATTTAACAACTTAATTGTAAGGTTGCAACAATTAATCGTTTAATATAAAAATACGTTATATTTTTTTAAACAATTTGTTAATTGTTTATTGAAACGTGAATAAATAATAAATTTATTACCTACGTAAGTTTACAAAATAAAAAAATTGGTAAAGAGAATTGGTAAATTATTCAATCAATTCTGAACTTCAACGTGATGCTCTAGATTATTGAACAATTAAAAGAAACAACGCTCTAGTCTATATTTTGGAAATATAACATAATTATTATTATACTTTTGAAATTAATGCATTTTCGGTTATATAAAGTATAAAATCCTTGACTAAAATAAACGTTACATTTATACAATTGCCTCTAGAGAACACAAACCTTAATATAATAGTAATGTTTATAATTATTTTAAAATATAACGTAAATGGTTTAAAAATAAAATGCTTAATTAAGAAAATTATGTAATATAAAATCAAATTCTACAATTAAAAAAACTCACATTAAACGCTTTGAAACAATTCTGGAAAACAATGAATATTACCTAAAATAAAATATTAGTTTTCAAAACATATTCTATTTATATTAATAAGACCACATTTATCAAATGTTTTAGTACAGCTTAGATATGCTTAATATAATTAAATAGTGTCACAAAAGTAAACCGATTATACTTAATTAATTTTGAGATCAGTCCTTTTATTCACTGTCGTGATTAATTACAAAATATTGTTAGACAAAAAACAAAGTAAATAATTAAAGTTCTAAATTTTTTATTTCAACTTATACATGTTTTAATAAATACGTTTTCAAAAACAAATAATATATTAGTTATATTATTTTGATTTCTACTACATTAGATGTTTTACGGAAAACACTTTTCACCAGTGAACATTCTAGCAAAACCGAACGTAGACCCACATTTAGTGCTGGTGGTGGGGATCGAACCCCCATACCCACCAAGGTTCGAGTCGACTGCAGTACCGCTAGACCACCCCGGCACAAATGAAGCGGATCAAAATAAACTATAAACAAAAATTTGAATAGTTGGTTACAATGAATGTAATAAATACATGAGTGTGGTTTAATAATTTTAAAAATGATATCATTCAATTTAAAACATTGTTAAATTGTCACGTATTGTTTAAAGTAAATTAACTTTTTTAATTGAAGAACACACATGCACATTCTTTGTGTTTCGATATTGTTTAAATTTTGAATTTATTTAAATGGAAAATTAATTGTAATGCACGTGCTTCCAATTTTATTTAAAATTATTATCTTTACAAACGTCAATCATTTATATAATTTGATAAATTTTACTTAACTCTAATTAATGAAAGTTGGTAAAATATTAAGAAAAATGCATACTATGCAATCTATTCTATTGTAAACACAACTAATTAGTAATTATATTTGTACTACAATGTTAATCGAATTAGGGGTAGAGTGGTCTAACATGTAAAAAAAACATTTATTTATTATTTATTTGGTTTTTATCGCTTTATTGTTTAACAAACAATATTTTTGACTAGCGGGCCATTTGCTAAAATGAAATAAAGTTTTTGTAAAATGAATTCATTTCGTATATTCTCTTCAGTCACAAACATACAAAGAATCAGTATATATATATATATATATATATATATATATATATATATATATATATATATATATATATATATATATATATATATATATATATATATATATATATATATAATGTAATATAATATAATTAACTTAACATTAATAACTATATAGACATACATATACGCAATATGCCTATGTTAAGTCCAAGCTTAATTTAATGAAGCTACAAAAATAAGGCTTAAAAGTGTGATCAAAAGGAAATATCGATTGACCCAATTGAGAGTGTTATGTGCTACAACAGGTCTGCCTTTGCCTAATGTAAAAACAGCTAGAGCTAAAGCTAAAGCTCCACTTCCCATTGTATTTACCAGTTTACTTGTAGTTGCGGTGACAAATATATTGGTCGGACAACTCGTCGCTTAGCTGAACGGGTCAAAGAGCACATTCCTAATTGGATCGATAAAGAGTTCAACTCAAATAAACGTTTGTGCACCTTGTCAATATGACGTCATTTGGTGCAAACAAAACACCGAGTTAACTTTAATTATTTATTTATTAACTATTATTTATTTATGATTGTTTTAAAGTGTTGATAACAGCTCAAGCTGCTAATGTTAGATATGTTAAAAACACTTAAATCTGTTTGCAATCACACATTTAACCCCTTTTGTGTACACAAAAACAATTTGTAACTGCATTAAATTTAGCGTGGACTTAACATATGCATGTTGCGTATGTTTATATCTGTATAGTTATTAATGTTAAGTTAATTACATCATATTACATTATACATTTTTATGTATATATACTGATTCTTTATTTTTGTGACTGAAGAGAATATACGAAATGAATTCATCTCACAGTTAACATCTATTATTTGGTTTTATTGCTTACATTTTTGAGAAAAAATACTTTTTAGAAAGTAGACAATTAGCGAAAACAAATAACTGTACGCAATAACTGCTCTTGATCAAACCCATGTCTACTTAGTTTTGAGACTAGTACTTTACCACACATATTATCTGGCTTAGCAGTAGTGGGACTTGAAGCCATGACCATTGAAATTCAAGCCGAGTGCTGTACAGCTAAACCACCTCGGCACTAAAAATGTTTCAAAAAATGTAAGTAGTTTTTAATTTTGTTATAATAGTATTTTAAAATAATAAATATATAACAAGTATTGCTTTAAAATTATTATTAAATAATCTACTACTTGTAAGTAGTATAAAAACATTTAAAATGTAATTACATTTAATATCACACCAATTTTTTCTCTCTTATTATTGTTTAAATATTTTAAAATAAACATTTTTTATAATTGCATCTTTAATATAGTCTAAAAAAGTCTACATTAATTATTTACAGTAGGAATTAAAGTTTTTTAATCCAATAAATGTTTAACGACATAGCCAATCGCATTATTTTGAAACAAAAGTGCAATTCAGTGCTGGTAGTAATCAATAATAATAATAATAACACATTATTTAGTAGTGAAAAAGGTATTAACAATAACGACGAAAGTTTGAACAAACGTTATATTTACTGTCTTGTTTGTGTTTTAACCAACATAAATATTATTCAATCGAAAATATTTGTCTGTTACAAAGGGATATTACAATGTACCATTTTATACTTTCCAGGTTTATAATAAAATGTTTAAAATAAAAGAGTGTCTTTAAAAACTAAAAAAGGCAATTTATACATTTTTTAAGTAAATCTATAAATAAGCTGTTTTAAATTAACTTTGATAAAACAAATAGTATATATAGATATATAATTTTTCTAATTTTTTCTCCTCTTATATTGAGTCGCTATAAATATTTTTTAGAAACGTGTAAAGAATTAGAAAATAGAAAACATTAAAAATGTTAAAAATATTGAAGAAGGAATACATTTGATAACTTTAAACAATATAATTTTTATTAGTGATTTATACAGTAAATAACATAATTCTATTTGATATAAATTTAAATGAAATTGACAAATCCCAAAAACAAAGTTGTTCTGTATTGATATATATATATATATATATATATGTGTGTGAAAAAGGTATCAACAATAACAAAAAAATTTAAACAAACTATATATTTACTATTTTGTTTGCGTTTATACTACACAATGTCGCACATATTAATAGTCCATGTTTGGCAAAAACTCAAAAACTGCATTGACTTCAACTAATCTCACCAGATGTTGGCACAATTCTTTGTTATAAATTTTGCTTTAAGCAAAAATATATTTAAAAATTAAACTAAAGGTGTAAATAGTAAAAATATTTTTAACATAAAATTAATTTTAAGAAATAATTAAATTAACTTTAAATGCCAAAACATATTGTCTAAACAAACACGTTTTTTTTTAATTTCTATTTTTATTACGTCTGCATAAAGACTTACAGTATTTCTTATTGTAAATTACATATATATATATATATATATATATATATAATATATATATATATATATATATATATATATATATATATATATATATATATATATATATATATATATACATGCCGGAGTGTTAAATATGGTTAAAGCGCATAATTTAAAACTGGATAAGTATAAGTTCCAATCTCGTTGCTAAGTTGGAAACAATATTGCTTAAACTAAAAATATTACTAATTGCTTGTAAAATTGGTTTTTAATACTTTATTAATTAAAACTAATTGCATCTTATTAAACAATTTGTTATGTATTTTGACTATTTTTAAAATAAAAATGTACATTTTTAATGCATTACAAGTATGCAGTACTACATTTAATTTTTAATTTTTTAACAAATATACACAAAAGTAATAATGATTTTTATAAATTACATAAAACCAAATGTTAAATTTGACTTATATTTTTGATTAACTATTAGACAATGTAATTTCAAAACCGCAATCTATTGTGCAAAATTATAAGAATGTATTTAAACTCATATAGTACAATTATTAAAATATTAATTACAAATACAAATAAGTATGATTTAAAAAAATTAAAAGTTATATTTTAGTTGAATGTTAATTACAACTTTTGTAGGTTAGTTTTAAATTGCTAATTCTTCGTAATATTTAATAATAAATTTGTGACTTAACTCTATATTATTTGTACAAAGTTTGTGTAACTATTGTTATTACATTTTTATTGAAGAAACTAAATCAATAAGTGTAAAAATAACAATACTAATAATTATAATGCAGACCCTTGTTTGGTTTTCCAAAAATATGTTTACGACAAAACATTCATTAAAAAACAATTAAATGTAAAAATAATAATGGTAACAGCAACTTTGTTTATAACTAAATTTTTCAATTAAAATAAAAGTTCCGTTATAAATAATTTACCTCTGTTACAAAAATATTTAGTTATATTTTACGTTAATTTTCCAGCAAGACAATTGAAAACGAGTAAACATTTTCTATAAGCACAATTTCCAATATCCAAGTACAAGCTTATATATTACTTTTTTATCTATAGTACATTTTTTGCAAAAATAATTTTGCATCGTCATTTTTCAAAACAAATTTTGTTTAATTTTAAAGAATCTTGTCTAATTTATTTTAGGCTGTTTTTAAACTGAAAAAAAAATATTTAAAACAGGAAGCAAAATAAAAACACCAAAATTACCAAACATTTGTAAATTAATTGACAATTATTCTACAATTTATTAAAATTAATAAATTTTGCTTATTGATATAAGCACAATTTGCGAAAGACTTTAATATGAATATTATATATATATATATATATATAATATTGTAACATTTAATTTTTTAGACAAATAAGGAATTAAATGTTGAGTAATTTAAATAATTGTAAACAAACATTATTACTATTCTTACACAACATAATTAGAAATAATCAAAAACATGCAAAACTCATGTATTAACAATTTACACTACACGTCACTTTACACATTAATCAGTTTGCATTAATAAAGCAAGAAAAAAGGATTTTAAAAATATAAACAATGAAAGACACAACAAAATAGTTATCAAACTGCGTTTTATCACCGCATGTGCGTTTTTGCTTTCTTCGACAATCCCAACTCCGTTTGGACTGTGTCCAAATTTTTACGCAACAATTTATTTTCCATAATGGAAATGTTTAAATCCCATCTTAATCGGGCCAGCTCGTGGGCCAAATTGTCTGCCCGCGCTGCCTGACCTGCTGCGTGAGCTTGGGCAGCCGACGCTAAAGAGCGCCAGTATTGAATTTGGTCAATTGCATTGCTTTCATCTAAACCATTGTCGTGGATTTGCGGAGATGTTTGCAATGGGCAAATTTTGTCTACATGTTCAAACAGGGGCATTGTTTGTTTCAAGTTCCTTTTGGGTTTTACAATTGCATCCGACCGAACATAATCGGCAGGAAAATGTTGTGTTTTTGACGTAATACCCGAACTCAAGCAGATGGGACCAATTGTAGAGGTAGATGAATGGCTGTCGGGTTCAAATGTTTTAATTTGCAGCATATTTTCTTCAGAACTGCCAAACAGCGATCCGATTTCGTATTCCCCGCTAATGGCTTGCAATTTGCGCAAATTGCCACGTTTTTTTGTCACTTTTTCAAATTCTGGATAATTGTCAGTTTGGCTAGATGATAGTTGATATTGTAGCGATGTTTGGTCTGAACAAAAATAAGAAGCAGAAACTGTGGCCTAATGACATAGTATGCTATTGATAAGTTAGCATCATTAGTTAAATCTAAATGCAAATATTGGAGAACAATGCAAATTGTTTTGTCGTACCCGGGAGTTTATCAAGAAACAAACTTAAACATAGCCAATAGTACTAATTTAAATGTATATATGTACTATATGTATACTATTCATTTCATTCATTTTGGTTGGTGACGTGGTTACCTCTTTATTATTTCCCATATTTATACGACATGAAGAACGATCGATTTCGATGACTTAACAAGCGTAGACAAACGTGGAAGAATAACAAAGTTTCTTGGCTGGTAGACGGCATCCTTGTGACGTCGCCACTGTTCGCAAAGATTGACGAGGCCGCCTGATTTTTTGTCAGGGTTATCTCCCTTAGCCCAAGGGCTACATATGGTATACGTATACCTTTAGATACCTTTTAAGTATCCTAGGTGTATGTTTGCACCCACCCGCCGTAGCGGAAGCCCAGTTATACCGCTGTGCACTCGGACCGTGCTGTTATTAGTCTAGATGCCTAGGGGTACCTAGTCCAGGATGCACCACGTGGAGGACGAACAGTCAGGAATATCATCATCATTAGAAATTGAGACTTTATAAGCATTACTCAAATCCTCAGGATCATTAGCATCCCATATGTATACTATATGTATATATATACTAAAATGTTATATGTTTGTGACTGACGAGAATATACGAAATAAATTTATCTCACAGTTTACATTTTTTCTTATATTTTTATTTGGAAAAAAATGATTGTAAATAATTTAACATCAAATTAACAACTTTATATACAACCGCTTAAAATACACAGTTCAAAGTTTGAATTTTACACAGTATACATTTATGTAGAAAATGTATCTTCGAGAAGGATGTTAAACAATATTTATATATTAAATAAAATTCTACATATTATTTTTTGTTTTATAATGTTTTCCAATTGTATAATATAAAAAAATATGTTTAAATATTGTCTATGCATTACAAAATTAATTAAAATTTATTTTTGTAATATTGAAATTAATATTTTGTTCACTAGTTTCTTTGAAATTTTTTAAAAAGTTGTATTATTTTTTAAAACTGCATACTCAGTTTAAGCGTTTTAAATATTATTATGTTTCTTAATCATTTCCTTATTTTTAACAATTAAATAATTATTATATGTTAATGCATTTTAGTTAAATAGCTACATATACATATATATACAGAATCTGAAATGGTACTTGTTAATGAACTTTTAGTTTTCAATTTTTGTTGTTTTAACTTGAGAGATATATATTTTTTTAACAAATTAATTATGCTAAAATAATATAGGCTATCAATACTTGAAGTTAATATATATATATATATATATATATATATATATATATATATATTTAAAAATGTGCTCAATGTTACTTTGACAAAAAATAAGTTAATAAAACAAATTCTTGATTATACAATGCAAAACGTCTTTGTTACATTATTTTATGCAATCAATCGTTTTAAATGTTACTTTCAAACATTATTAAAGAAAATTAATGCATTATAAACAAATGTTATTTAGCAAACACATGATTGTATACGTAAACATTTATATTTAAATGGACAAATAAAAAGTTTGTTTAAAATTTTAATAGTCTAATCAATTTACTTATTTATTTCATTAATAAATAAATCTTAGTTGTAACTATTGTCAACCGGACATTTCAAAATTATTTACTATTTTTTTTACAATGTAATTATACTACTTTAAATGTTTTGACGGGAAAGGCATCTTTCAACAGTCGACGTTTTAAAGAAGCCGAAGGTTGGCGGTCAAACGCGGTCAAGCACTGCAGCGCTAGGCCACCCTTGCACTATACTATTTACTTGAAAACACAATAATATAAATATTGTTTCTTTGTTAAAAAATGTTTAATTAATTGATTGATTCAATGTAATTAATATTTTTTTAAACTTTGTACAATATTCACATTGTTAAAAATACGAATTGCCTTGAATTAAAACAAAAATCCAAAATGTTTAGATTTTAGTGACAGCGGCCTTGCAAAATATCTTTATAAGTGAAAAAGTTAATCAACATTAAATTAATTGTTGGTAATGCAAATTGGGGTTTTTAAATTTAAGCATATTCGTTTTAATTACAAATACTTTAAAGTATATTGTTTTAAAGTTAATCTATTTTTATTTATTTATATTTACCAGCTTAAATGTTTTATGGAAAACATCTTTTAGCAGTAGACATTTCCACGAAGCCAAACGTGAGCCCGCGTTTTAGTGCCAGTGGTGGAATTCGAACCCCAATGTCCACCAAGGTCCAAATCGAGCGTTGGACTGCTAGACTAACCAGGTTTAGCTTAGATTATAAATGCAACATAATTTTTTACAAGCTATAATAAATTCAAATGACTCATTATGAATGTGTTTATTCTAAAAATGATTAAAATAAAGTTTATCAAAAATGCACAAAAACATTTCTTTACGATAAAGATGGACAATAAAATAGAGATAAATAAAACATTATTTACACTTATTGTACCTCGATTTTGACAAAATATTATGGCAAAAATACTGAATTTTATTGTATTTTTTAATTTTTTGTTAATCTAGTTGTTTTTTGTAAATAGTTTTATTAGTCAAGCGCCAATTGAATAAAGTTAAATAAATGGTTGAAAGTTTGAATTTCAAACCGAACATTTTATTGTTTCAGTATGGATAACTTATCAAAATTATTGTCTTGTATAAACATTGAATGCCACTTAAATGTACCACAATGTTTTTTAATAAAATACTCAAATAAAACTAGTTTGATGATTAAAAGTGTAGTTTACATTCCCATAGTTGATTATGTATTTGATTACGTTTTTAGACGTTTATTGCTTCTATATTCTCAGCAAAGCCATAGATAGCAAGCCGGGGTGGTCTGGCGGTACAGCGCTCGAATTCGGATCTCGATGAGCATGGATTCGAATTCCATCGCCGGCACTAAAATTCGGGCCTACGTTCGGCTTCGCTAAAATGTCCACTGCTGAAAGGTGCAAACATTCAAAGTAGCAAACATAAAATAAAATAAATAAAAAATAAAATAAATATTTAGTGCGGTGTTGAAATATGAATCCAATTCCATTGACTCCCAGTACAGATTTTTTTAAATTAAAAGTTGACATAGACAATAACATTAAAGCGTTTTTACTATTTTAAAATATAATTCAAAATTGGTTGCGTTTACAAAAGGTCAAATTTGATTTTTAAAAATTGTCACATGATCATATGCCCACTGAGTTAACATAAACAATTGTGTGTTTTGTTTAAATAAAATGTGACATTCTAAATAAATGAAATGTTGCCAAAATGTTAAACAATCTTTTCTAATGGCATTTTACACTAGATTAAATAAAATGAATTTGGGAATACTTTTTGCAACATTTAAACCAATTGAAATAGGTAATATGCAGTTTCAAGGTTACTAAATAAATTATTTATCTGTTACAAATTGCTTTTATGTGGCTAATTTAGAGTGACACACCTCGTTTTCAAATAGAATTAATGCATAAAAAGTTAAATGTAATCATTTTTTTACCTTGCTTTAACTAACAAATGTTAATTATTAAACGTAATTATTTCTAAATAATAATTAAATATAGTTTTTGTAGTAAATAACATTGTTTAAATAATTAAATCAAAAATTAATTAATTTAAAAACTTAAATACTTATTACAATTAAAATACTTATTTTTTAAAACTGCATTAATAAATAAACCCATTTAAAGCTTATTAAAAAACATTAAAAAGTATTTAATCATTATGACCGTTTAGCCTATTTTAAATAATTGTTAATAATTAAAAATAATAATAGATAATATAAAGTAATCTATACTTAATTGCATAATTACTTGGAAAGGCTTTTTAAAATATATACAGTAAAAAAGTTACGCTTCAAAGTTAATTTTTATGTAAACACAATTCTAAAATAAAAATTAAATTTTTAATTAATTTATGTGCTTAAATTATTTTTTTTTAAATACAATTTATATTTATTAAACACAACATTAACTTTCTAATTGCATTGTATTATTAATTAAAACTGAACTTTTAATAAGTGTATAATAATTTATTAATTATTTATTTTGGAGGGTTTTGAGGGTAATATTAAATTAGCAAAATTTACTTAAATAATAAATCTACTTGGTTGATAACAACCACGAGCATTGTAAAGCTATTTCATTATTGCTAGAACTGATCAGCAGTAAATACCATTTAAATCGCACACGGAATTAAACTCACATCTTTTTTAATTCCAGAACAAAGATTTACTCATCTAGCTACCGGTGGTTAAATCATGTCCTGCAAATTTATTATATTAAAATATAATTTAATATTATTATTATTATTTATTTATTTCAAAACCCTTTCCCTCAAAAAAGCAAGGGGTAATACAAAATTGTTCCATATAATTGTACATTAAATATTCAACTTTGAAGATCGTCTATATTGAATATTAAAATTCTATTCGGATTTTGCCAGACCCCGTGATTGAAATTATGTTTTTACTACTTGCCGCAATTTAATAAAGTGGTATTCTGTTGTTGTTTATTTGGCAATATTTTTTACGAAGGCCATTCTTGTTATTTTTGCCATTCTCGCGATCAAACACTCACCTTTTTTTAACCAGGCTTAAGACCGGCTGCTGTGGAGTTTTATCTCATTGTTAATTTAATTGAGGCTAATTACTCAATAACCTCAAATAGTGTAAGTTACCATACATATAAGGTAAGTTGATATATATGTATATATATATATATAATATTTTTTTAAATTATTAATTTTATTATAACCTTAACGTTTGCTGAATAAAGTTTTTCTAAAAAATTATGCAAGTAAAAAATTTTTTTGGTGTGTGCAAAAATAGAGTTTTTGTTAAAAATGGAATTAATACATATTTCTGTTAATTGTTATAAGAACAATTGTAAATACATTGTTAAAATATGTTTTACATATTGAGGGATAAAGTGCAAAAATGTTTGTTTACTGTATAATCTTTAGTGCAGCTTTAAAAATAAAACTAAATTCAGTTTCCAAAATTGTAAAAAGTAATATAGAAAAAACTTAATTATTGGCTAGTAAGGAGTAGATTAGAAAATAGGTTTTATTTTTTTTATTACTGCAAAGATTTAATTTTAAAAAAAACACATTAGAGTTATGCCTAACAGAAATAAAATTAAATCATTGTTAACGTTTTGGTATTTTGTTTTAGAACGAATAAAACAGTATTAGAAAAAGTACAATGTAAAGCCAATTTTATTAAACTTCTACCTGAATTGTGCTGGAATTGAAAGTTTCTGTGCCGGGATGGTCTAGCGGTACAGCGCTCGACTTGGACCTGATTGACATGAGTTCGAATCCCACTACCGGCACTAAAATGCGGGCCCACGTTCGGCTTCGCTAAAATGTCTACTGCTACAACATGTTTCTCTTAAAAGATTGAAAATAGTAAAAATAAAAATAAATAAACAAAATAAGGCGTTTCAAATAAACGCATATGTACCGAAGTAATTTAACGGTACAACGCCCAACTCAAACCTGTATGAGTATGGGTTCGATCCCCACTACTGACACTAAATGCGGGCTCACGTTCGGCTTTGTTGAAATGTCCACTGCTGAAAAAATGTTTTCTGTAAACATTTAAAGTAGTAAAAATAAATAATAAAAATTAAAAATAAATAAATTTAACAAACACTGTATTGTTGGGTATAAACTATAAAATGGTAATAATATTATTATTGAAAAAACACTTCCGCTTTAAAAAGCATGGAGCAATTAATTCATTCTATATAATTAAAAATTAAAGTTCTGTTTTTAAAATTAGTGTTTATCAAAGATTTTGCCGAACTCCGTCATTGGAATCATGCTTTCAATTCTTTGCTGTATTTTAATAACTTTATTAATTATTTTAAAATAAACAACAGCCATAAAACAATCTAACCCACTTCAGGCATTATAAGTTGTCGATAATTAAAACTTGTCTAAAATTATAATAAATTTGATCAGATTAACTTACGCTTCAATCGTGACTGATTGTGATGATGGCGCGTAGGTGTAGCATTGCAATTGTTATTCAATTTATCTGTTAACCAATTGCTTTTACATTTAAAATGTACGTCAAACTCGTCATCATCATTTTGACTTTTTATTGATTTGTTCTGTTTTAAATGCACGTGATTAACATTGGTCGCAAACATTTGATGATTGCGGCTAGGTGATAAAGTATAAACTTCAGGCATATTTACATAAGTAGAATTGGTCAAGCACAAGAACGCATTATTTGGATAAGCAAGATTGGGTTCTAATGTGCAACAGGCTGTTCTATCTTTTTTATTTTCATTACTGATGTTAACAATTGTATCAGTAATAGCTGCAGTGTTTTGATGCGTTTTGTGCGATTGTTTTCTAACAAGAATTGATTTGTTGTTAGAATATGCTGCATTATGATTGGATTGGGAAACGTCTAATAACGGACATAATGTGGGTTTATTTACATTTTGGGAATGCAGCTGTGATGAAGGCGGTTGTAACGGAACGGAAAATAGGAGATGGTGGCAACGAATAAATTCACCTATAGTCATGTTGATTAATGACGAGGCGGACATTTCGATTTGTGGATCGGAATCTTTTTGACGAAGAAAATTGGGCGCCATCATGCTGGCCAAATTGCTTGTAGACATGCGATTGGTCGATTCGTGTTCGGAAACCTAAAATTGTATTAAGTCGTATTTTGACTTATTAATAAACTATACATATTTATAAAATTCACAATCTATTTTGGTTAATTTAAAATTAATGACCTTGTGTGCTTTTGTAAAACACTGGGCAATGGGCACAATTGTTTCAATTTTGATGGTCTATATTTCGGTTGTATAACTGTTAATTGTTTTGCCTGCTGCTTTAAAAAAAACAGTTTTACAAATTTAGAACTGCTAATCACACGTACAAAGTCTCTCTTTTTTTGACGTAAAATTGGTATCTAATAGACGGAGTTGTCTTTGTGGTAGAAAAACTAATGCTAATGTTGATGCTAAGGCAAATGCTAATATTAATAATAATAATAATAATAATAACAATAGTAATAACAACAATAATAATAATAATAACAATAAAAAATAATAGTAGCAATAACAATAAGAATAATAAGAAGAAGAACAATAATAATAATAGCAATAACAATAATAATAATAATAATAACAATAGTAATAATAATAACAATGATAATAATAATAAATGCTTTTCAATAAATCTAACAATTCTAATGTAAATAAATTGTAATAATAATAAGTTATTTTTAATTAGAAAATAAACACTATTGTGGTTTCGATACTTTTTGTTTCACTTTAAATAAGTTTTTATTGTTTATATGTGTATCAAAATGGCAGATCCAACCAGAGAAATACATTCTATTGGAACTAAATTCAAGCCTTATTTCGAATTTGCTGAATTTTCTCTTGGTAACAAATGCTTTCCATTAAACATTTAAGCAATAAAAACCAAATTTAAATAATAAATTTATTTAGAAAAAAATGTAAAGCAATTTTATTATCAGTACAGTATAATATTAATATTATTTATTTTTTATGTATATGTACACTGATTCATTCATTATATGTTTGTGACTAAAGAGAATATACAAAATGAATTCATCTCACAGTTTACGTCTTCTATTATTTTTATTTGGAACTATATTATACTTTTAAAATTATTAGAAAGATATTATTTATTTAAAATTAATTATTAAAATAACATATATTTTACAATATTTATAAATAATATATATATATATATATATATATATATAATTTATAAATTACTTTTGCAAATTACAAAAAGTTATTTTAAAGAATGCAAATGTAATACAACATTAATTAACTAGTCCAAACATAAATTATTTTTAACATTTCTGAAATTCTAAACTATTTAATTTAAATACCACATTTCTAATTATTAAACTCGTCCCAGTTAAATAACGTGTATTTAATAAATTTATTTCAACCTTTTCTTTGTTGCCTATTTATTGTTTGAATGCTTAATCGAGACATTTTTAATTAACAGGTAAACATTTGGTGCAGCTATAAACGTGAGCCCACATTTAGTGCTGGCAGTCTGTCTTGGAGCCATGCCTACTGAGTTTTAAGTCAACCATTTGCGTTACTCCAAATAAACGGTTTTTTTTATTTTTACATATGTTTGCCTATTCTATTGACATCCAAATGTACTATTGTCAATTGTTATACCATGTTAAATTAATAGTAGTAACTTACGTTTTGGCCACTTTTTACTTTTTACAGGTTTACAACAAGTTGGTTCTATATAGTGTATTAATGCCAAACTCTTATATGTTACGTTAAAAACGTTTTTAAATGCATTTACGACTATCAAAGTAATTGTAAAAATTTGAAAAAAGGTTTTTTATATATGTTCAGATCAATATTGTAATAATAAATACGCAAGTTATATTAAGCAACTGTATATATAAAATAAACAGAAAATCTGACTGTTTAAAAAATTGTCCCACTTTCTAAAAGTTTGTTTATGTTATGTTGATTTGGAAAAAATGTCTGTGTTTAATTTTGTAACACACCATTCTTTATCTAATCCGTTTCCACACAGAAACAACACGCCTAAGTACATGTTTAAATAATAATAATAATAATAATAATAATAATAATAATAATAATAATAATTGTGTTTGATACTGTATAAACAAACTAAAAATTATTTTTAAACAGGAGAACCAGTAGACATTTTTTTATAAAAACGTTATAATTTTATTACAAAAAAAACCATCTATATGTATACATTTTTTTAATGTTTCTATAAATAATGTAGTCATTAAACTTAAACAGGATTTAAATAAAAAACTCATTTTTATTACAAATTATACAATATTATATTATAATTGTCATATTATAGTTGTTAAAATTAAATAATTAGTTAAAAACTAAATTTTTTAACAAACTTAACTGAAACAAATGTTCTACAAAAAAACACATGTATTTACCGCCATATTTGTGAAGGTAAACGGCGTAGAGACTAACTCCCATTTTTTACTTTCTTTGTTTAAATGTTTCACTAAAAGTGATTTTGGACAAATAAATCTTAAACACGACCAAACAATTACCTGTTTTAGTGTTTATAATAAACTTTGCATTTTTGTTTCCTACCTACTCTGTTATATAATAATCAATATAAGAATATATTGACAACACGTATTGAAACGAAAATAATACTGCACAATTAAAACATGTTAAATTATTTTAACAATTTCTGAATTAATGTCCCGGAGTAAGATGAGCAACTGCCGGAGTGTTCTAGCGGTACAGCGTTCGATGTGGACCTCAGTGGGCATGTGTTCAAATCCCGCCACTAAAATGAGGGCCCACGTTCGACTACGCTAAAATATCTACTACTGAAAGATGTTTCCCATAAAACATTCAAAGTAGCAAACACTAAAAATTTTTATACCTGACTGGACAATAGTTCCAATTACCCTACCGACACTCAAATTGAGCCTCATTCAAATGTTTGTGTTTTTATCAAAGCAAAATTTGAACGGAAAAATAACGAAAAGACAACGCACTTCATACAAAAATTCGCACAAATATTTAAGCATATTGTAGTGAGCCGTTGGCAAACTATGAATTATTTGTACAACTTCGTCTACATGTACTCGGTTGGCAATGCGATATCCCGACGCCTTAAGGCAGTCGTAATAGCTGTAAGGTATGACAGGTTCGGGCAATTCGCGCAAATAATATTTGAGCAAACACGAAACCAAATGCAAATTTTTTTCTTCCAAATTGTCCAACAAAGACGGCTGAGCTTCGTCGTAACTGTCGGCCAATTGTTGAATCGAATGCTGCTTGCCACATTTGCTGTTATTGAATAAATCGGAATTACTATTATTATTATTATTATTATTATTATTATTATTATTATTATTATTATTATTATTATTATTATTATTATTATTATTATTATTATTATTATTATTATTATTATTATTATTATTATTATTATTATTATTATTATTATTATTATGATTATGATTACCATAATAATGATGATTATTATTATTATTTTTTTTTAAATTATTATTATGAATATTATTATTATTACTATTAATGGTATTATTAATATTATTATTAAAGCTATTATTGTTATTATGATTATGATTACCACAATAATCATTATTAATAATGTTACTTTCATTATAATTATTATAAGTATCAATTTTTTAAAAATTTGTATAAATAGTTTAGTACAAAATGCATTGTTATTCAACATGCTACTATAATTGTACCGCAAATGATAAAACAGTCAATAAAAAAATATAATTTTCTACTTTTAAATCAAATTATTCGATACAAAACTAAATTGTTTATTTTTTACTACTTATTTAATTCTAAACATTAAAAATTTGTACCGAATTATATTTTTGCAACTTTTTGGTATATTCTTATTAGTTGATGCAATGTGATCTAATGGTCAACGTGGTTTGTAGTGTCTTTAAACTTGGGTATAATTTGCAAAGATTAAAAAGTCACATTTTCAATCGAGTCAATAAAACAACGTATTGATAAAAATAAAATATCACAGTAGTTACTAATCTGTTAAATCCAATGCAATATAAATAGTTAGCTTTTATAACGTCTAAGCTAGACTAAAACATTCCTTAAGCATTGCTCTAGCAGTGTCAATAAAAAATTACGAAAACAAACATCAAATCAACTTCAAAAAATTTGTTTTAAAGTGTTGATTACTTATCAAACTTCCGATATGTTAAAAATCATTTCTATTTAATTATATTCACACATTGAAACGTATCATCTCGTTTGCTTGTAGATGGTGCAGGTCCAGTTCCTGCTGTTTTTTAAAATGCACAATCCTTTAAAACTCTGTATATAGTCCTTGTAATTATTTCAAATAAATTTCAATTTGTTCAATAGTTAAACCGAAATATTTATGATTATAATAGACTTGAAAAAGCAATTAACTTCAAGTATTGATAGCTTATATTATTTTAACATAATTACTTTGTTGAAAAAATATCTCTGAAGTTAAAACAAAAAACAAAAAAGAGTTCATTGATAAGTAGCATTTTAGATCCTGTAGTGAGTTGTACTACGCTAAATGTCAACTGTACCTCCCTTTTTTGTATATATATACTAAAATTTTATATGTTTGTGACTGACGAAAATATATACAATGAACTTATTTTACGTTTTCTAATATTTTGATTTGGTATTATAAAGGGAATCCAAACATTTTTCATTAATAATTTTGCCACATACCAACTTAGATATAAAGTATTGATAGTGGAACTAAAATCACTTGTTCACTTAGCTACAAGCTTTTGTCATTTTCACCATTTTGGTTGATGTAATTACCAAATTACAAAAGTAAATAAACCACCATTATTTATTTGTAGTCTTCAGTTAAAAATTAAGGTTTTAGTAATTAAAAAGAAGAGGGAAATATCTAATTAATTTTTTGCAATACAAATTATACTTCATATAACTTGATAATAATAATAATAATAATAATAATAATACTTTAAACGCTTAAAATAGAAATATAACAATTTACTTACTAGTACATTTTGATTTAATTTGTTAAAAAATTTTAATATTTTTCAAAATGAATTACTAGATATTTTTATACAGTTAAAAGTCTTAATTATATTGTTAAAGATTTCAATGTACAATACTCAGTGTAGACTAACACAATGACATTTTCTTCCGATTTCTTTTTAAACAAGCCTTTTTGTCAACTCTGCATTTATTGTAGTCAAACAAACGCCAATATTGAATAGCAGCAGTGAGATTTAAATCATCCAACAGTTAGACAATAGTCTACCAACTTAATCACAAGGATTACTGTAAAACGCTCAAATTGTTTGATAATAAAATAAAATACAATATCGTAACGACTGACCCATTTCTGCTTTATTACAATTATTGAGATTTTCTTGCATAAATTTCTTCAACGGCTGTATATAAATTTAATTAAATTTTATTTTATAACAATACAAACTAGTATTTGTGGTGATTCATTCTAAAACTGCAATTTAAACGGATATATAATGTCATTGCAATTACTATGGATATTGAAAAAAAACATTTTTTAAATTATAAGATCAGAACTTTTCTACCCACTTTTTTTAAACTATTATATTTATTAGTATAAACAATTAAACTATGTACATTATCAATTTACATATAAAATGACAAGTTAATAATGTACACATTAACAAAAATTTTATTATGTAACCTGATGTTTACAATTTTTTCAGAATTAAGGGATTGTATAAACAATGCTTACAATAGGAATCACACTTGAAATTTACAATATATTTTATGCTAAACTTAATATTAACTGTAATTTTTAAATGTTTTATTTATTGTTTTAAAACTATTTATGCAAATAAAATAATAAACAAGAAATTAACTATCAATAATGGGTTCGTACAAAAAATCAGTTTAAAAAATAAGTTTAGATTTTTAGTAAATAAATAAATAAATCAATAATAAATGCTAATAATTTTATGGATGTCAGAAAAGCATCATTAATCATTTAAACTAAAAACTTTATTTATCGTAAATAACACATTTTGACCAGGAGATTTAGACTTCAATTAGTAAAGCATTCCATATATTTTATCGTTATTATATTTTGTGCAACATTTATTTAACATAAAAAATAACATTTAAATTTAGGCTAAATTGAAAACGTTTCTGATTTTGAACCTTCAATTCATAATGCAAAGCTTTTATCTAATAAATTTAACATAGTTTATTTTTTAACAGCAAACAATTTTAAAAATAAATAAAGTAAACAAGCCTTCCTTTCTTTAAACGGAACTTTAAACAGCCCTCTTTACTTTTCTTCCCTTTTATTGAAGTGCGGTATGTAAACACATTCTATAATATGCTTTTCTACTAACACAAAGTTGTTATTAATCCTTTTTTAGCAATAAAATTTTAATGGACGAAAGTAGAGTTAACATTAGCAAAATTGGTACTTATTAGTGAATTTTTAAGGAATTTAATTTTAATTCGAATTGTCAAATTTACTTGAATGATAAATCCACTTGGTTTTTAAGTTAACCGGGAGCACTGTATAGCTGCTTTTAGCCTTATTTGGAATCATCAGCAGTGCATACCTTTTAAGTTTTACACCCACGCCCTATATGGGGTCAGGTCAGCGCCTTTACAATAAATGTTTAAAGTACATTTCAATTGACTAACATTTTAAACACAAATGCCAAAAATGTAAATCAAACATGTAATTTTTAAAATTATTGATGAAATCAAAAATGTTTAAAAGATAAAATATGAATCTGTTTGTAATTATTTTGAAGAACCCATTTGGAAGAGTAAATTAAATTAAATTGAAATTTATTTCAACTTTTAAATGTAAGTTGTAAACATGAATAATTTGGTTAAATATTTCATTACAGTGTTTTTATACCATTTTTAAAAAAATTATTACAATGTATCAATGTAATAATTAAAAATAAAACCTTCATGTAATTAAAGTTGTACCAAAATGTTTATTGTAAATTGAAGCAAGTTGCCTATTGAGTACAAATAACTAAATGTGTACCATTTTTATCTAATTAAAACATGATAGATTACCTAATTAGCTGACTAGTTCAAAATCAATATTTATGTAAAATTTCGATGTAGTTAAAAAAAACCGTCAATTTTCGATTTGAGAAATATAGAAAAACAGAATCGATTTTGTTGTGTAACGGATTGTTGAAGCTTTTTATTTCAAGTTGAGTTTGTCTGTTCCTAGCACAACATCGATCAATAAACAGACATATTCTATTTTGGCAATTACCGGTAGTTGTATATGTAAATGCACGGCAGGTTTATAGACCGCCGTTATCGGAATGTTAACTTTTCTACTGTTAATTTGAAAGTAATTGGGTTTTTAGATAAAGTCAGTTTATTTTTACCATAACTTCAACTTTTATTAACCACAATCAATCAATCAATTTATTTATTTATTAAAAAATCTTTTTCAACATTTCTGGGGTTGCTAACTAAATAAAATTTAAACGTTTATTTAACAATAATTGTAATTACAATTACAATTAAACAAAAATATGTTGTATTTTGAAATTGAGAGTTTCTGTGCCGGGGTAGTCTAGCGGTACAGCGCTCGAATTTGGACCTCAATGGGCATGGGTTCGAATCCTGCCACCGGCACTAAAACGAGGGCCCACGTTCGGCTTTACTAAAAATGTCTACTGTTGAAAGATGTTCCTTGTAAAACATTCAAAGTAGCAAACATAAAAAAACTTAGTGTATAAACCTAGACAGCTCAAGCCTTAATATAATTATAATTTTTTCAATTATCCTAAGCAACAGGGTAGATAGTTTTAAATAAATAACATTATTTGGAAAAAAAACATAAAGTATGTAGTTCAAAATTAAATTGTATTTTGATAAGTTGATGAACGGAAGGACCTTTACGCTGGTTATAAAAGGCAACAAATACTACTTAAAATATTAATAATGTATACTTTTTGTTACTTATTTTTATACGTTTTAAAAAAAAAACAAATTGTTTGTTCCTTATTTTCCAAAAATGTATAAATAGTCGCTTTTGTCTAAGTCAGATTTTGCTAATAATACTGATAGAAAATGTTTCTCAATATATATTTCTATCAATACTACTAAAATAGTAATTAAAAATTGATTTACTAAAAGTTAGATGTACTTAACACAACTAAGTAATCTTATAAAAACTAATTATTCATACTGCATTCATTTTGACAGCAGTCCATATACTTGCTATATTCAACATTTTTGCACTATTGCTTTAAAAATAGTGTGTTTTTCTTACAAAGGTAGGTACAATTGTTAAGATTTATAGTTTTACATTTTAATACTTTTTTTATGTCAATGCAAATTTAAAATTAATTACGTAGAAGATTTTTAAGTAGCTTAACTTTTTGTTTATATGTTCAAAAATATTGGTACCATCTATTATTTTAAGGTAATATTAAACACGTGATTTGTCTTCGTTTAAACTGTTTTCATTGGATTTTTATAAAGATTAAATACTAAATATTATTTATACTTTTTCTTATTTATTAATTACTTTGTTTTAAAACGAATTTATTTATAAAATTTATATATATATATATATATATATTCATTTCAAAAATTTGTATTAATAAAATTATTTAATACTTGTAAGTTTGACGTGTTAAATATAAGAAAAAGCTTACATTTAAATTATTCATTCTAACTTAATTCTAATTTAGATGGCTTACAATTTTGCTGAATTGATAAATATTTATTAAATTAGTTATTTATTCTACTTTAAATATTTTACGGGCAACACATCTTTTAGCAGTGAGCATTTTAATGAAATCAAACGTGGACCCGCATTTAGTGGACCGGTGGTGGGATTCGAACCCCCATGTCCACCGAGGTCCAAGTCAAGCGTTGTACCGCTAGATCATCCTCACACAAATTATTTAAAAAGTATAAGTGCTTTTTTATTAGTTAACATTTTTTTTCTGCTCAAATTTTGGTGCTTTTTTAAGCTGCACAACATTTCTGTAGACTGTTTTCCACATTCTTTATGTAGAAATTCTAGTTTATACTACACAAACCAAGGTATCAGTTGTACGCCTTAATTAATATTCTTTCTAAACATAAACTTAAAATCTGTTAACTTAGGTTTATTTTTGGTTTGATGTTGATTAAGACAGTAACAATATTTATATGTTTACAAAATCTGTTTCTAATTAGAACATAATTCCAAGTTGGAAAAAATATTCTCCAGTAGATATAGTTTAATAATTAGAAATTACATTTAGGAACTAAACTGTACGTTTTTTAAATCTGATTACCACTTTCTGTTTAGATGTAGTATATATATATATATATATATATATATATATATATATATAATATATATAAATATAAATAAAAGGAAAACAATATATAAAAAGTAGCAAATTGTCTTAATGACAAGAGCTCTGCTTCTAAATGTAAAAAACGATTTGGTTTTTGGAGTATTATTATATATATAAACTTGGACAACCTACATATATGTAAACTTAATTGGATTGATTTAATAAACAATCTAACACTATCATAATTTCTAAAATATATAATTGTGTATGTCCTTGATTTTCTAATCTACAAATTCGCTAACAGTTACTTTTATTTAAGTATTTAAATAAAAATCAATAATAGTTGGAATAATAATAATAATAATAATAATAATAATTTTTGTTAGTAGTAACATATATAGGCGTTTTTCTGTTTATTTATAAAATTTTAATGTTCCATTATTTGGTCAACATATTAATTTTTGCCAAGTTAAACAATGTTAACAATACTTAATTTATAATGATAATAAACATTAAATTATGTGTTTGTTTTAAAGCATACACAAAAAATAAACAATAAAGTTATTTTTACATTTGATAACAATAAATCATCAAGTATTGAATAAATAAATTTAATTTAAAAAAATGACAATCAAACTAAAACACAAATTACAAAGACAAGTTTGTTTATTGTTTTTGAGAGAATAATAACAATAATAATAATAATAATAATAATAATAATAATAATAATAATAACTTATTTTAAATGAAAAGTACATTTGAAATAATAACAATAACAATAATGATAATAATAATAATAAACCAAAATGAATTGCATTTTTAGATCTACCACTGATTGTTATTCTGTGTGAACCATCAATTATTATTTAACAATTTATTTTAAGGTATATCGAAAGTAAAGTACATTTAAATTAATTATTTTAAATAAAAAAAATTGATAAAAATTTAAAAAAAAACAAATATATATATATATATATATATAACTGTATTATTTTAAAAGACTTTGATTTATTGTAAAACTTTCTTGTTTAAAGCGTTAGGTTCCCTTTATAATACCAAGAAGACATAAACTATAAAATGAATTCAGTTCGTATATTTTCGTCAGTCACAAACATATAAAATTTTAGTATATATATACAAAAAAGGGAGGTACAGTTGACATTTAGCGTAGTACAACTCACTACAGGATCTAAAATGCTACTTATCAATGAACTCTTTTTTGTTATTTTGTTTTAACTTCAGAGATATTTTTTCAACAAAGTAATTATGTTAAAATAATATAAGCTATCAATACTTGAAGTTAATTGCTTTTTCAAGTCTATTATAATCATAAATATTTCGGTTTAACTATTGAACAAATTGCAAATTTATTTGAAATAATTACAAGGACTATATACAGAGTTTTAAAGGATTGTGCATTTTAAAAAACAGCAGAAACTGGACCTGCACCATCTACAAGCAAACGGGATGATACGTTTATTATCACCAAATTGAAAAGAAACAGAATGAAACCTATTCAACAAATACAAAAAGAGGAATTACCAAATTTTTCATATTCACTTTTTTGCAACCGGATGAAATTGACCAATCTGCAGTTAAGGAAAATATTAAAAAAGTTCCTTCAACAGCAGAACATAGAATACGACGTGTGGAATTTGCGAAAATATATGAAAACCGTTCAGTTTGTTTTTGGAAATCGTTTTTTTTTGCTGACAAGTGTGCATTAAAATATGAATCATGGGCAGTACAGTTCACGGTTATCTATGGTCCCGATTTTTCTTAAGAAAGTTGCACATCCATAATGTTTTCATAGATATTTTGGAATTAAGTACGGGCAACTACGAAAATAGAGCCAAACAAGTAGCTGCTTAAATAGCTCAAAATTTGTAGCCATTTTTTAAAAAAATGTTCAAGTCTGAACTACGACAAAATGCTTTAAGGCATTTGGTGGTTGTTTAAAATAATACGCCAGTGCATACGTCCCTAAAGGTAACGTCGTTTTTATCATAATTTAAAAATTAACTCAATTTTATTGTTTAGACTAAAGATTCTGCGCATGGTAAAAAACTGAGTTTCATTCAGTTACCTTCATATAACCCGGATCCCAATGTAATTGAATTTTTTTTAGTTATCTTAAATGAGAGGTAAATCGGATAGAAAATCTAAGTACGTTGAGAGAAAAATCGATTGTGTTTTGAACAATCAAATTCCATAAGATTATGTTAATAATTTGGTCAATTCATATCCGAAGCGTTTGAAAGGTGTTATAAAAAACCATGGTTATCTCTTGAAATACTAGATTTGTAAATTTGATAATGTCCACTATCCATATATGTACATATTTTATAATATAATATAATATAGTACCAATAAAAATTGCGTTAAAGTGCTACAATATCCGTCCAAATTACTCGTGACCACCCGGTCTTCTAATTCATCCGAGTAACAATTTTGTTTCGCTACCAGATTATATTAATAATTTGGTCGATTCTCATCCGAAGCGTTTGAAAGATGTTATAAAACCATATGGTTATCCATTAGAATACTAAATTTGTAAATTTGGTAATGTCCATTTTGTATGTATGTACATATTTTATAATATAGTTTATTTTTAAGCAAATAATGTAGTAGTATCACTATCTTGTCAAAATGCGTAAATTCTGGGTTTTTAGTTCAAGCGAGAATTTGTGAAAAAGAAATATTTTTATTGTTTTAATTATTAGTATTGCTAAAGTAATGTTTAAGGATTATTTTAGTAGCATGTTCATGTGCTTAGATGCTTAAGTGATGTGAGGAAAGTCAATCAATTTCAATGTGTTGATTTTGATAGGGCCCATTTTAGCCCCTGTAGCATACACAAACACACAGTCTTGTTTTTAATTTGCTTACAGTAAACATTTTTGCCAAGTACATAGTTAACTGTAGGCAAAAAGGATTTGCATTTAGTACTAATTTGAAAAAAATCAGACTTCCAACTACCAGAGTATGTTGTAACGGTGACAATCGACAAAGATAATTCGAAGTCCCAAATAATAAACAATATTATTTTATTTCACCAAAAATTAACATTTAATTTTTGAGAATTTATATTCTTCGAATATTGATATTTTTTGTTTGAATGTGTCAACGGTGCATACTGGTGGGAACGGCTATATAAACAACCGTTCCCACGCCGTTGATGACTTCTATCTTCTCCGTCCATTCAACTTCCATCCGCTTCCATCTTGGTTTTCCTTGTCTATTCCACGACCCGATCCTGTAAAGTTTGGTAATAAACGTCTTTCCCGTCCATTCTTTACGTTCTTATTCGTTACTCTACATAATCAGTAAAGACGTAAGATATTGGGGGGGGGAGAGAAATCGCGACTGGGCAAAGTACACGCAACCTTCGACGACAAGCACCGCTGCTTGTTCTATCAGACCGCCCCATCGTGTTAATTAGTGAACGAGGCTACGTAGCCAGCAATTTGGAGTCAGTTCACTAAAATGTGTTTAACGATTTGTCCGTTTTATCACAAACACAACATTATTTAGTAAGTGATGCTGAACCGGAAATGTGTTTATTGCGTTATCCTCGTGTCCCTAAACGCAAACAAAACGTTCAGCAACACAAGAAAACACGGCCAACAAACGCATGTATCAAGTACGAACTACACAACTACACAAATTTTATTAAATTTTAACTTTTTTAAATAATAGTTTAAAACGCATGTAAAGACAACAAATTATATTTTGGCACGTTTTATACTCAACAAATTCTATATTTGTGATTAATTTAATGAGAATGTTGAAAGACGGATGCCTAAATAATAACAATGCTTACTTAATAAGCATTTAAAAATTATTTTAGTCATTGTCAAACATTTTCAGTTAATCAAAATGACCATAATCCGTGTCAAAATCGTACTGATAAAGATTAAAACGTCGTTCTAATATTTGTATTGTTTAAATCTCAAATAAACAACGTCCAAAAAACAATTCTCTACATTTAATTGCATTATTGATAAAATTATTTAGAAAATATGCAAGTTGTGTCTGTAGAGCAGACGTGGATAAACCGTTAAATTTGAAATTCAATACAAATGGATTCGAATTCGAAATAGATAGAAATAATTTTAGAAACTTCTTATCAATTTCTAAAATTGTAGCAATTAATTTTATCATCCTCATTATTATTGTTTGTATATTTTGTTTTACTGTATCGACTTTGATAAAAGCCTCAATTTGTAACACTTTTGATTTAGTGTTGTTGCTGTAAGTTGCTGTTAATAAACGTTCATCCGCTTGTTCGTCCTCTTTCTATCGAGTTGTAAGATAGACGGATAAAATGTTCAAGGTTATAAACGATACAAGCGCAATCAATAATTAGGAGTCAGATCAATTATCTATTTATTGAAAAGCCATTTTAGTCAGATTTAAAATAAAACATTTTAGCTGAAGTAAATTAAACCATTTGAATATTCTACCAAAAAAACGTTTTAGTAGGTGAACATTTAGAACACATAATTAGGCCTTTCATTAAGATATATATAAGTCTAAAAGCCAAATAGCATCAAAAAGGTATTAAAATTACTTTAATTGAAATAATAATAATTTCTTAATCTGAATATTATATATATATATATATATATGTACCTTGTATTAACAAAGTTGATTGCGGTTATTTTAAATTTAACACAAAATTAAAATCTGCAAACTTTGTAACAATTGTAAAATAAACAATTTTTAAAAGTAGCACTTTCTATTCAATTTGCAAAAACGTCACCAAAATATGATTTGGAAAGGTTGATAACAATGATGCACAGCTGGATGTGTATACTAATCAATAATATATGTCACGAATTGTATTAAAACTGCATATCGTAGTTACGAAAATTCAATAGCAAATAATATAATTTTTAAATTGTTATTTAATTGTTTAATGTCTTTTGGTAAATGTAAATTAAACATATTAGTTGCTGCTGGAGCTTAACAATTGCAAAACCTTTTTAAAGATTTTTCACTGCTTTTGTGGGTGTCGTGCCTCATTATTAAACAATAAATATTTTTTCAGTAATTGAACATTGAGTAAAGCCAATTAAACGCTTATCCACTAGGCTATAAGTTAAATAATGTATCCTCTTGTACAATCTCAATTAAACAATGTTCAAGGTTGTAGTTTTTACAAATTAATAGTAATAACAATGTATTAATGTATATGTATATGTTTTAATTGTTTCTACTGCTTAAATGTTAAATGGGAAACCATTTTCAATAAGTGGACTTTTAACAAAACCATAGATAAAGGCCGTATTTACTGTGGCTACTAGTAATCAAACCCGTATCTATTGTCTTAGCTAACTCTGCTCCCCCAGTATTATTACATTTTTAACATATTTTTAATAAAGTTTTTTTTTTGCTTATTAATAATAATAATTCTATTATTGCTGTGCTTTAAAATAAAACACATGCAAACAAATCACATCATGTATAAATTATTTGCTAATTATACAAAGAAAAAAATTAAAGTGGCACACATAACAAATGAGTTGGACTGCATATTCTACTATGTTTGAATTCTATTATCAGGACTAAATTTAAACCGTCATTCGGCTTCTCCATATATATACTTTTAAATGTTTACGGCAAACATCGTTAAATCAGTGAACGTTTGAGCAAAACCAAACGTGAGCCTGCATTTAGTGCCGGTAGTAGAGATTCAAGTAGAATGCTGCACCGCTAGACCACCCTCAGCACAATATATATATATATATACTTGTTAAGAAACTATTTTGTAAAACGTTCAAATAATAAATTTGGGGAAAAATGTTGCATAGCAATATAACATAAATCGAGTGTTAATTTTTTTGCATTTTTTGCATTTAAACTAATTATAAAAAATGTAATATTTTGCAATTGTATAATTAAAATATGTGTTGACAAGACTTTGTTTTAAAACCACGTAGTGTGCAATGTAAATTTAAGTATCATTGTTTTACCTAATAATATAACCACTCTTTCCCGTTACACCCATTGACGTTGAGGACAGTGACATTAATCTCCCACTGTATTTCGGTAAATATTGCTAACAGACTTCAATGTAACAATTTTATAATTTTTAAAATGAAGTTAAACAACTTGGATTTTTAATAGCCTACGCTACGATTGTGTTAAAAATTACTCGTACCAAAGTATTCAATCAAATCAATAACAACAACAACAACAACAACAACAACTAAAAATGTGTTGTATCAATATTTTGTAATGTTGTGTTGAGTACAACATTATTACACACATATAAACGATTATCTTATCTCTATATATTATTTGAATTACTTTAATGCTCAATGTACACAAAAACATAAATAATCAATAATTTTAACTTTTTGTGTGTATTGAGCAAACAATAATTCGATCGTACTGATGTTTATACTTGCAATGCGTTTGTATTGAATTATCAACAATGTTGCAAAAAGTACAAACATACCGAAATATTCCCTCGGTGTCGAGACCGTGGTTTCGTATATAATTGACCGTTTCATAGACAACCAGGGGCACGTAATTGCTTTCTTTTGTTGTGTAGGGAAATACTTCACACAGAGGCGTTCCAAACAAAGCTGTGTTTTTTGAGAAATAACAATTATTTTAATTGTTTATAGTCGTTGTGCATTTAAAATAAAAGGTGTGTTGCTTGATTGTTTGGTTGAGTATACAAGTGTAATTAAGTTGCTATACCTGTTTTGTAGTAATTTAAACTGAATGTACATGTCCCGTTTGGTTGTACTACAGTTTCTAGCACAAATGGTTAATTATTGTGCCGGGATAGTCTAGCGGTACAGCGCTCGAATTTGGACCTCGGTGGGCATGGGTTCGAATCCCACCACCGGCACTCAAATGCGGGCCCACGTTCGGCTTCGCTAAGATGCCCACTGCTGAAAAATGTTTCTAGTAAAATATTCAAAGTAGCAAACATAAAATTAAAAATAAATAAATAAATAATAAATAAAAACGGAATGTAACACTTGGTTGAACATTTTATTTTTTGAGAGAAGTAAACGAATAAGCAGTTTCATAATAAAACTAATAATAATAATTATTATTATAATAGTAACAATATTTATTTAATTTTAAATTTTTGCGTTTTTTGTAGCCTAAACAAAAAATTGAATAATAGAAATGGTTAGGGCACAAGACATGTACATGTAACTGGGGTGAATGTGGGTTTGGGTACCACTACTGGCACTACATTCAAACCCTCGTTTTGCATAAATCGCTATTCATTTGATAAGCAATGTTTTCCTTTAAACATTCATTATACAAACCCCCAATATATATATATATATATATATATATATATACAATTAAATTTTAAAAATTGTTTATTACTTAACAAATTGTAGAAAAATAGTTTAATAAAAATAAAAATGTAATTTTAAAAATTGAAAAATTTGTATTTCTTCGTACTGTCAAATGTTAATTAAAATAGAAACCAAAAATTACATTTAATCACTTTATTTTTGTAGTAGTGTCAATGGTTAATTTTAGTAAATAACCTAGCGCTTTAAAACTATTTAAATAAATGACAAAATAATATTTATAATTAAAATGAAGTATGTATAGCATCAAAATATATATTAACACTGTTAGTTTTAGTTACTTCAAGTCCTTTCAACGCTTCCAGCTTTTACAACATTTTGATCATTTTTAATACCAAAATATAAATATGTACATTTATTTTCTAATGTTTCTTTATTAATAAATTTATTATTATTATTATTATTATTATTATTATTATTATTATTATTATTATTATTATTATCATTATTAACTCCGCCTAGTTTTGATCAGAAATGATTCAATCTAGCCAGTCCCAAGCCTGGATAAAGGAGGAGGATTCGAGCGCAAGGTTAGCAACCTGGCCTCTGTAAAAAATTTATTTTTTGCTGTAATTGTTATCTTATTGCCCCATGCTTATTTTTTAAAGCAAAAGGGTTTTGTAATAATAAATAAATAATAATAATAAATAATTACCATTATTATTATTATTATCATTATTATTATTATTATTTGTTTTTTATAGCCTATATGTCCGACAATAAATATTCTTAAGAAAATGGGTGTTAAGCACAACCAAACAGAGATTGACATTTAGTGTTGTTAGTAGAAGTCAACTTCGTACTTATCCAGGTCTAATTTTGACGTTTCGACTTTTTCCTATACCCCGACACAATAGTGTTCTTTTTTGCAAAAATTAGGATTGTTTCAATGTTTTTCATCCTTCTTGCTCAACAATAGGCGAAAACCAAACTATTCCATTTTTTAGCACTAAAATTTAGTGTATATTTAAATCAAAAATATGTTTTGTACACAATAGAGTGAAATGACTCAGTGACTGGTGTTTTGATTAACAAAGTCCGCATTTAAGCGTCCAATTCTATGTAAATTTTGACAATTTAACAGTACTATAGTTCCTTAAACACATACACACACACAGCTATTTACTACTTTTGGTAGAACAGTTAAATCTACGCAACTCTAACTAAACCAACATACCGGATTAGAAAGTGCTGTTTAAAAAATCATTAATTTTATTAATAATGTGTAGTTTTTATTGTATTTACAATCTACCTTTAGCATTTTCAATCCAACAATATAATAATGTACTTTATTCGTATACTTTTAAAACATTTTTGTCACTTTATTTTCTAACTAATATAATCAATCAGTTAATCAATCTGTTAAATGCTAAAAAGCAAACTCGATACAAATTAGAATATATAAAATATTTAAAAATTGGAATTTAAAATCACATTTGAACAATTTATTTTAACTAACTTAATTGTATTAGGTTTTAACAAAAACGTGCTGGCTAATCATTTATACCATAACCAAGTTTCTGTCATCACAACAATATTTGTAAATAGTTGCACAATCTTTCCATTACAAGCGCACTGGTTTGAAAAATTTACACATTAAACTATTGACTCATCGTAATTACAAGAAGTTGAAATACACCAACACTATTTTGCTTATTATTATTATTATTATTATTATTATTATTATTATTATTATTATTATTATTATTATTATTATTATTATTATTATTATTATTATAGCGTTAGTAGATAAACATAGCCAGCATGATTTGATAGAAAACAGTATTTTATCAATAATATAATCGTCATTGTGATTAATAATTATGACGATAGCAATCATTATTTTGCTAAATATACACATGGTTAAAAAGCAAAATCTCAACAATACTTCAACTTAATCAATATTTGTTGTATAGTTGGATAGTCAATATTTTATTTTTGTTATTGCTTAGATGTTTGGCAAGTGGTAAGTAAGTAAATTTTAGTTTACATTTGGCATCAGTGTTGTAATCAAATCCTTATCTTCTAACACGTAAGTCTCAGCAACTTAGCTGTCTCGACACAAACTATTTATTTGTCGAATATTTTTATACGTTTGATATTTTTATAATAATAGATAATAATAATAATAATAATAATAATAATAATAATAATAATAATAATAATAATAATAATAATAATAATAATAATAACAATAATAATTTACTATTTTATTATTACAAAAACCCCTTTGCTTTAAAAATAAACATTGGGCAATAAGACAACAATTACAGTAAAAAATATCATCAACAAAAAGAACATGAGACAACAAAATGTTTCCATGTATTTGAACATTCTGCCAAACGGTTTGCTTGATCCCATAAAACATTTATTTTAATTAGATTTTTTCGAATAGTTCTTAGCCAAGTTTTCGTAGTCTACCTGAACTTTTTTTACCATTTTTAATCTTCTATTCCAAAACTGTTTTTACTGGTTTTTCGGGGGGGAGGGGGGCGGTAAACGTAAAATTTAGCTAAGTAATTTTCTTCATCATGTAGTGAACGACAGTCAGTTTTTTTTATGATCTCATCGTTTGAAATGTGATTGAGCCAGGCAACCTTTAAAATACTTTTAAGATACTGGCAATGAATAACATCCACCCCTCTTATCGATCATGTCCGTCTTCTTCCACGTTTTAAAGATACAATAATAATAATAATAACTTTGTTTAGGAAAGATCAGAAATAAACCAATATAACCAGTTTCAAGTTTGGATAAAAAAGAAGGGTTTGAAAGCAAAATTATTAACTTGGCCTCTGTAAAAAAGTTTATATCGTTACAGGAACAACAAGAAGAAGCTATTTCTGCAAACAACATCAAAATGAAATAAAGTAACCTAGGTGACAAAATGGAGTGAAAATCAAAAAACAAGTTAATTCATTGATTAAACAAAGAAAATTACTTAGTCAAATTTAGCTAAAAACTATTCGGAAAAATTGAATAAAAATGAATGCCTTACAAAATTAAACAAATAGTTTGGCAACAGTGTCGAACACATGAAATCATTTTGTTGCCTCATAATTTGTTGCTCCAAGCTTGTTTTACAAACAAAAGGGTTTTGTAATATATGATCTATTAACAACCATTACCAATTTTTTAATATATACTTGTTCAAAATGTCATTTTTTTCAGATTAATACTTAAATATTTTAAATAAGGCGTTTATCCTTCCAAGTGAACATTTTGCAATGGTGTGAATTTAACTCCAATAGTGGAATTAAATCTTTAGCGACTATTCTGCCATTTCACAAATAACCACTTAATTTTTTTAAATAACTTATTTATATTATTATTATTGTTAACTATAAATTAATCATAATTTAGACGTTCTAGTTTATATAACATTTAGGTAATTTGTAGTGCAACATTTTGCATTTTAATTGAGTTTATATTGCAAGTAGACATTTGCAAAAGATAAAATACGGCATTTAATCTACTAGGTACCTAGTCCGGTGCTCTAGCTACCTCTGTTACCCCAAAACAAACACATATTTGTTACATATGTGCCGGGGTGGTTTAGTGGTACAGCGCTCGAATTCGAACCTCGGTAGATATGGGTTCGAATCCCACCAACGGCACTAATATGTGGACTCACGTTCGGCTTTGCTAAAAAATGATAAAAAATGTTTTTTGCAAAACATTCAAAGTAGTAAACATAAAATAAAAATATTTGTTGTATTCAGCTGAGCCTTACTAAATTTCCATTAGCTACAAAAACTATTTCACATCAAACCTTCCAACGTCAAACCAAAAATTGAATTTTAAAAATTCGGCTTTTATAATTCCATTTATGACAATATTTCGATACATTTTATTATAATTAAATTACTTTTTCAATTGTTCTTTTAATTATACACAAAACGTTTTTAACTAAATTCTTGTTACAAAATAAAATATAATATATATTCAAATACCATGTGATTTCAACAACAACAACAACAACAGCCAAACGAGTAAATATTAATATCCAAAGTGACTTAAACAACATTCATGTTTTTTTATCATCGTTCAATAATTTTGGGCTTTAAAATATTTTGCGTTTTTGCTATTTTTTCCCCCCATTTCTTTATCCTTATGTCCTCCACATGTAATGTCAAACTTAACTTATTGTAAAAAATGTTTGCCATTTTTTGCTGCAACTTTCTATTTATTTGGTTTGATGGTTTACAACTAGAAATTAACATTTCTCGATTACACAAAACTTGGACGTGATTACCTTTTCGTTTTCGTTTTTTGCAAAAATTGTTTAAAATTGCTCTTCTATTTAGTCCAAAAACACGTTTAGAAATTGGAACAAAAAACGCGGTGTAGGTAAAAAAAAAACTGGTTATTTATTAATTTGATTAATGATAGAAGTTTTTTTATGTATTTATTTAAAAAATTGTAATTTTAAATGTTGTTATGTATAACAATTATATATATATATATATATATATATATATATATAATAATTTTTAAAAATTTTATTAAATAACCTTTTCATACTGAAACATTTAACAAAATTATCAGAATAAAGTATAACGTTAATTTTTTTTAAATATATACAAAATCCAAAACATTTTAGTTACGACATAGTTTCTTGTATTACACATTATCAAATACTTTATATTGAATGTAATGATTTTTTGTTACCAATTAGCTTGGGTGGTTTGGTATGCTCTTAGTTCAGCTATTAATGCAATTTCGCGCAATCCAATTGTTAACAGAAAAGGGTATGTAGGCGAACATTATGCTAATTTATGTATGTTTATTGATGCTTTATCTCATTATACAGCAAAATATTTGTAATAATATTAATGCTACTAATGTCAGGTGTTATTTTTTAAAATTTTATTCTAACCTGTGTTATGTTTAAATTAGATTTTTTTTTCTTTTTACTTTGGAAGACATAATCAACTGTAGGCAGTCCCAAATCCGGTTAATAAATAAGGAGAGTTTGAGCCCAAAATTAGCAACTCTGCCTTTGTAAAACAATATTGCTGAAAAACATTTAAAAGATACTGTTTTATTAAACTACGGTAAAAAAGTAAAAACAGTACGATTTCAATAACGGGGTTTGGTAAAATTTGCATAGAATTTTAATTTTCCATATGTACAATTTTTAAAGGCAAAATTTTAATGTACAATTATATAAATTTCAAAGTTTTTGGTAAATAAAATAAATTATATAAAATTGAAGTTAAATTTTTATAAATGTAACAAAAACCATTGCTTTTTAAACCATTTTAATTCTTACGTAAATGTACCGCATTTTGGTTTAAAAAATATAGTCACACATTAAAACAACTATTTGGTACAATTCTTTGTGCAATGTTTAATTTATGTTTTATACCAAACCAATGCAATGTTTTAAACCGATTTCTATCTAACTCTCTAAAATAAAAGTCCTACAAAGTTGGTTTTCTATAGCTCCTTTCTTGGCGTAGATATAATTAAAAATATTTTATACACAACCTCCCACTGGCATATTTTTGTTTTTAAAATAATTTTTTTTAATTTTTATTTAAATACTGTAAATGTATGTATGATTTTTTTATCAATGCTTAAAATACTTTTAATTGAAAAATAATTTACACCAGTTTGCTTGATTAACTAAAGTCCAACTTTAGTAAAGTGTTAATTACATTTTATAATTTATATTTTTAATCTGCAAGAAATTAAGTCTAAACTTAATAAAAAAAATAGAAACAATTTTAATTATTATTATTTGAAAAATAGTTGTTTATCTTGATATAAAATTAAAGTTTCAAACATTTTTGTGTAAACAACATAATTGTAAACGTCGCCTTTACATAGTGACTGTTGACCTTTTAAATTCAATTTAAAAATTGTGCTTTATTTCCAAGTTTATTTTACCTAGATTAAGCTAAGTTGTTTGACGCGCACAAAATAAAGAAAAAAATTGTAATTTTTGTCTTACAGGCAATTGATACAAATAGACAAATTATGTGAATTACTTAAAAATAATTACGAATAGGTTTGCTTCAAGTGTCTCTTTAAATTAAGTTAGATTGTTATTACAAAAACAATTTATCTACCTATGCAATGCGATATAAAACAAATGACCAGAAATTATACAAATAAGAAATATTTATTTGATTTTCTTGTGTAAATGCAAATATTTCTAATTAAACAAATTATATTATTGTTAATATCACTGTTATTATTATTATTATCATTATTGATATTATTATTATTACAAACTTTGTCTTTTTAAAAAGTAGAAGACAACATTTACTCAAGTTAATTTTTTTTCAAAATACTCATTTGATTTTGCATAACATTTATTTTAAGAGGTCTTTTTAAATAGTTATTAGCCAAATTTTCTGCGGTCTGTCAACTTTTTTTTTACCATTTTTATTTTTCAACTAATAACTGTAAAATTTAACCAAGTAATTTTTCGTTTAATTCTAATTATATCATTATTTTTTTATTTATTTTATATTTATTATTTTAAAGGTTTTACGAGAAACATCTTTCAGCAGTAGACAGTTTAGCAAAACCGAACATGGGCCCGCACTTTAGTGCCAGTGGTGGGATTCGAACCCATGTCTACCGAGGTCCAAATTCAAGCGCTGTACCGCTAGACGACACCGGGACAAACAAATGTTTATTCTTTTTATAATTTTATTTGTCGAAATGTAATTGTATCCAAGTAATTTTCAAAATATTTCTGAAACACCAAAATAATTAACTGCCATCTTTTATATTGTCATTTGCATAAAGGGTTATAAATATGACACGTTATACGTGCAAACAAATTTTTGTGTTTGAGCAGATAAATGAACATGATCATAATTTTATCGTTTCTCTAAGTTTAACTTTAACATCATTTTTGTTTTTTTCCAGTTGTTATTAATGTTCTTATTTTCTAGACTAGAATTAATACATTCAAGATTTTGTTCACAATTACATATATCTAAGGTATTTAGTTCAATAAATAATAATACTGATGACAACATGCTTGTGACAATTAGGCGAAGAAAATTACCACTCCCGAAAGGCCAGCAAGAACGGTTTTGGAATAAAAGATCGAAAATGGTAAAAGAAAGGTTGGTAGACCACAGAAAACATGGCTAAGAACCATTCGGGAAGATCTAATTGAAATGAATGTTTTATGGGATCAAGCAAACCGTTTAGCAGAATGTTCAAATGCATGGAAACATTTTGTTTTTTATGTTCTTTTCGAATTACTAGACTTTGTTATTGTTGTTACTCTTGTTTGCTGTAATTATTGTCTTATTGTCCAATGCTTATTTTTTAAAGTAAAACGGTTTTGTAATAATAATAATAATAATAATAATGCAAAAAATATAAACAACATTTTAATACACACGTAATTATAAAAATATGCATGTCTTAAAAACTAGAAAAGTTTTCTTTATGCCGTTTCAGTATACTGCTCAAGTATAACACTTGAGTAAAAGTTAAAACTAAATTTAATCTTTTTTAAGCAAGACTTTTAAGGCCAAAACTTTAAAGTGCAATTACACATATCAATTTTTTTGCTCTGTGTCCTTTAAAGCGAAAGGGTTTTCTAATTATTACTATTATTATTATTATTATTATTATTATTATTATTATTATTATTATTATTATTATTATTATTATAATAATAGTAATAATAATAATTTTTTGTGTTTATTAACAGAATGCTCGGTAAGAAACATTTGTTAGCAAACAAACATTTAGTGAAACCTTAAACCGACAATCAGCACTTACTAACGGCGACCGGATTCAAGTATATTTCTACTCGGATAGGAGTCTAAAACTCTAGCTACTTCTACTACCCCCGGCTTGTAATAATTAAAATTCAACTTATATCCTGTTATTTATAAAATTTTATTTCAACTAATAGCTGGCAATAATCAAATTTACATTTAAATTGCTTTTGTTTGTCAACAATTTTTCTTTCATACAAATGTTTTAATACGTGCATTTTTTAATTACATTTTTTCTCTACACTAATATATGTGTATATATTTGTTTGTTATTGTGTGCGTGCCAGCGAAACCTACCCTTCAATATTGGTGGAAAACATTTTGCATACAAAAGTCAATAATGCCACATACATAAAAATTGACAAGATGTATAGTTGCAATATGTCCCAAGCAATCTTTTATTAAATTCAAAAATAACAATAGTTTGAAATAAAGCAAGTATTGCGCATCATTTTTATTATTGTGCGACATTGTTGTAGCACACATTTTTACCCATATAGCAACAAATGTTTAAGTGTCTAAATTAAAACATAAAATATTATGTCGGCTTCAGTTGGAAAAAAACATTTTACATTTGTAAACTATAAATTAAAGATTTGGCATTGAATTGACATAATGTTTGCATATTTGGCGCAGTCCTTGACGGGAGTTTGTCTACTGAGTAGAAAGAATTAAAATCTCCCATTGACTAGGTTACAGCTTCATTACTTTGACATGAACAAGTTAAAAACCTTTTAATATATATTGACAATTAGATAAAATTTTACATCATTGTATTAAATTAAGTGTACAAACATTAAACTAACGTCACTCCTATTCTAGTTGACACAAAATTAAATTTTAGCTATAGCATTTAATACAAACTATTGTTTTGCTGCGTTACAAATGCTTCCGGTAGACTCAGAAAAAATAATGATTTACTACGTTTTTCAGTTTTAAATATGTTGTGTGAGAAAACTTAAACGTTTTTTAATTATCTTTGTTTTATTTACCTATCATATATATATATATATATATATATATATATGTATATATATATATATATATAATTCTGAAAATTTGAGTAATGCTTATAAAGTCACTATTTCTAATAGTGATAATATTCCTAGCTGTTTGTCCTCCACGTGGTGCATCATTGACTAGGTACCAACAGATATCTAAACTAATAACAGCAAGTCCGAGTGCACAGCGGTGTAACTGGGCTTCCGCTATGTCGAGTGGGTGCAAGTATACACCCAGGATACCTCAAAGGTATTTAAAGGTATACGTATACCAGATGTAGGGCTAAGGGAGATTACCATGACAAAGAATCAGGCGATCGCGTTAATCTTTGCAAATAGTGGATGCTGTCTGCCATCCAAGAAACTTTTTTATACGTCTACGTTTGTTACGCTTATCGAGCCATCGAAGTCAATCGTTTATTTGCTTTATAAATATAAAAAACAATAAAAAAGTGACCGCGTCACCAACCAAAGTGAATATATATATATATATATATATGTATATATATAATATCCTATATTTGTTAAAGGCTTATTAGGTTTAGCACATTTCCAAAATGTGTTAGTAACATAAAAATATATAAAGAATACAGTTAATGTCATTCTGCCTAAATTAAAATAAACAATTTTATCTATTTTTGCTAACCCGTTAAATTTATTTTGTACTTTTTATGATTATAATTTTGTTAGAAGTGTATTTTATTTATTTATAAATACACTTTACCGTTTTTAATTGATAAGATGGTTAGCAAAAATATAAACGGTTTTTTAATCATAGTTTATATTAGGTAACTAATATAATTGTTGAATAAAATAATTATATATATACCACAAGTTTTTGTTACTATTATTATTATTACTATATTTTAATTATAAATTTTATAGAACTTAGTGTTTAAATGTGTTACACTAAACGTTTATACTAGCCAAATAAAAAACCTGCATTAAGTGCTTGTAATAAAAACAAACCTTCTGTCTTTTAGAGTACATATTGAACAACTTAGACACTTGTATTACTCCGGCATTTTAGTAAAAGTAAATGTTTAGCCAAATTGTATCTTAAACAATTAAGGGCTTCCGGTATGCAATCTTTTTGTTTAAAAATTATAAACTAATCAAATTATCCAAATTATTGAATAAAAAGTGGTTTAAAAACTATGACACTAATCAATGGCGTATTTCCGTTGCCAAATGTAAAGTATATAAAACTTATTTGTAAAATATTTATATAATTTTACATTATTGTATAATACTGTTAAAACTGAAACTAAACCATGAATCATTGTGCTAATCCAGTAATAAAATTAGATACATGCAGTTACGTATATACAAGATTAAATATAATTAACTTTACAAGCCATTTATTAAAACATTGTACATAATAAAATTCTAATTACACATCACCACAAGTGAGCAAATATTTATTTAATATAAACATACGTTTTAACTAAGATAATAATAAAATAATACTAAATATGCAATTTGTTTAAAATAATTTTTAATTAAATTTGATAATAATAGTTTAAAAAATATTAGTTAGTAAAGTCATATTGTTGAAAAAAGCACAAAAATATTTAAACCAGCCAATATATACAGAATACTTAAATTTAATTTTAAAGCATACTAATAGTAAAAATATAATAAGATGTAAATTGTGAAATGAATTTATTTCGTATATTCTCGTCAGTCACAAACATAAAATTTTAGTATATATATACAAAAATCGAGTTAAAGAACGTATTCCAAACTGAATCAATAATAGGTTAAACAGAATTGAACACTCATGCACTTCTTCTATATTACATCATTTACTACATACCAAACATTAAATCAATTTCAAAAATTGTTTTAAAAAGCTAATAATTTCTCAAGCTTTAAATATGTTGAAGATTTTCGAATCTATCGATATTTATATTAAAACCTACTTTTTGTGTGTGTGTGTGTGTGTGTGTGTGCGCACAAAAACAGTTCGTCGCAACATTGAACTTAGCTTGATTGTAATGTTTGTGTTTGTGTATGCTTGTGAATTGTACTAACTTAAATGTATATCTGTACTCTCTTTCTTGTACATATATATATATATATATATACTAAAATTTTATGTTTGTAACTGACGAGAATATACGAAACGAATTCGTCTCACAGTTTACGTCTTCTTGTATTTGTATTTGGAATTATAAAAAGAACCCAATGCTTTAAATGCCAAAAACAGTCAAAATTACGAGAAAGTAACTGATACAATAAAAAGCATAATAAAAAGTGTGAGATTTTTGAAAACATATAAATAAATAATAGAAAGCCTTTTATACTCAACAAAAAATTATTTTGGTGAGTATAAACAACGTATTTAATACAAACAAATTAAAGCAAATTTTATAAAAAAACATTATGTTGTGGCCAACATATTTAAACATTATTTAACTTAATTTTACCAAATTAAAAACATCAACAAACAGATTACAATTTTGCAATTACACAAAATTTTATTAAAACTTATTTTAAAATAAATTGTTATTGAGAACTTTTTCTATTATGTTGCACTTAAAACAGATGCAACGTACTTTTTTAAAACAATAACAATTATAAATAGTAAGCGGTAGTCAATATTCAATTCCTTACGATATTTAATTTAGCAATTAAAGCTGTAACCACGGATCCTATAAAAACAAGCACATTTTGCCAACAAAATAATTGTTCCCATAAAACTGTGTTTTACATTTTATTTTGTTTTTTTGTTTATATTTTAATGTGAACAAGACAATTTTAAAAAACGTATGTTAAAATAAATAATATTTACAAATAATTAATTATAGACAGATATGTGCCGGGGTAGTCTAGCGTTACAGCTCTTGACTTGGACCTGGCAATAAATGCGGGCCCATGTTCGGTTTCGTTAAAATGTCTACTGCTAAAAAATGCGTTTTTTGTAAAACATTTAAAATAGTAAAAATATTTTTTTCATAAATAAAAATAATAAATGTACAGCATAAAGATTGCTTAATGCTTTAAAACTTTCAGCTACAAAATACCAAATGCATAAAAAACAAAATTGAATAAAAACAATGTTTTTGTTTAATCAGTAAAAAATTATAAACCTAAATGTTAACATAATATTTTTGTTTAAACTCAAACAATTTAACAGAATTTTTAATTTATATAAAAAAACAGTATTGTATAAATATTTTTAAAAGTGTGGCAGACATTGTTCCATTATTAAATTATAAAAACTTTTAAAGTAATATTTTTAAACTGGAGATTATAACTAAGTTAAAAATTACTTTAAGTTATTTGAGCTACTAGTTGGTTTTTTACTAAAATAGAAGAAATGATTAAATCTAAAACTGGGTTTGAGCCCCACATTAAGCACTAAATACAAACCCTTGTTTAAGTTTGCTAAGTGTTTAATCATTAAAACACAATTGCCGTGAATAATTTAAACAATAAAAATCAAGTAATTTAATATGTACTTATTTTTAAATTGTTAAATAAAACTTTATCAGTTTAATGTTTTATTAATTTAAATGTTAGACAATTTTGTATTTAAAAATAAATTAATAAAAAAAACATTTAAAACAAATTTAAATTACTTTATATTTCTACAATGTTAAAATTATTTTTTTTAAACATGTTACTGCAAAAATGAAAGCCTTAAAGTTTAAATGTATATAGTATTCTACACATGTTTAAAAAACTACTACTTACCCCCGCCCATTTTTAAATACACCACTTTTCGTATAGCTCTTATCCAACCTTTACGTTCTTCACTGTTTGGAGCCAAAAATATAAGTTGAAGTTGCGGTGAAAAATTGGATTTTTCAACATTTTCTTAAACAAAATTACCAAAACAAAACTAATACAGCTTATTTTATTGTGTCATTTAATTAAACAAATTTTAAACAATATTATATTTTAATAATTGTAATTAACAACCGTATTGTTATTATTAACTAGATTATATAAATTGCAAAATTTATACATTATTTTCTTGTGCTTTTGTAATTAAAAAAATATTATTTGGCAAGTGCATATTTAAAATAAGACGCATAATTAGTTTTAAAAATAAAATTAAACTGCTGTTTACTAAAAAACAAATTCAAAAACTTATCCGTTTTTACTTAGTTTTGTTAATTGTATTAATATTTTATATTTTTAATTATTTATAATATATTACGCTTAGTAACAATTACATCAATAATGTAATTTACAAAAATACCACTTTATTGTTTATTTTAAAATATGTATGTAATTTTTAAAAATATTTTAATACTGATTAAAAATTAAATATGTATATATATATATATATATATATATATATATTAGTTTTTACAAATATAAATCTTTATTTATTTAATCTAATAAACTAAAATTCTGTAATGTTCTTTACATTAATATTTTTAATTATTATTTTCTTTTGCAATGTTTAAAATGTTAATGTTTTTTATTTTTATTTTTTATATTTTTAACATTAATAAAAATTTTGCAAAAAAAGTATTTAATAATTAAAAAAAAATAACTAAAACAACATTACATTAAAATTTTGTTGCTTAAATTAAAAAATGTTTTAATTCATTTAATAATTTATTAGCATATTTGTGCTCAAAACGTAAAAATCAAGTAACAACTTTATTATTTAACTAAAAACGTTTGTTAAACAATATAAATTAAACATAAAATGCATTATTAAATTAATTTTACAAAGTAATTGTTTAACATTATTTTTTTAAAATTTAACCAAAACAATATTTGATTTATTACTTTATAATACTTTTTAACATTTATTGTTTTAAATTTGTTATACAGTTTATCTAAATTTACGTTTTATTATTATAAATTTAAACGTTTATTGTTAATTGTAAATAATTTTAACAACATAGTGTTTAATATGTTTTAATAAAATGTAATAAAAATAAATTTAAAAATTTACTTACTTAACTTTAAACCAAAAATGCTTGTTTTATCTGTGTAATTTTCAAAATCGCTTGAATCAGATTCAACATGAGCTGATTCTATAGAAAACTGACCCAACAGTTTTTTTCGATCTGAACCAGCATAATAAAACAAAGTAGTCTGAGTTAGAACATAAAATCTTTCTTTCCAAATTTTTAATTTGCCACCAAGCTTTTTTAACCATCCAAAATATTTTTCATCATTCTCTGGTACTGGAAACTCTAACACAACTGTTCCCTATAAACAAAATAAGTTTTAAATAAACATAATAAATTTATTTTTTTGTAATTTATGTTATAAAATTTTTATTTGGATATTTTATTATTATTAATAATTAGATTATATATAACCAAATATAAAAACTTACAAAATATAATGTTTAAAATAATCTTAGTAATAAAGATTTTATTAGTTATGATACCGTAAACTTACAAATATATATTAATTGTAAAGTAAGTATAAGTTAAAATTTTAATTAAACACTAATACTAATACATCACAAACAAAACAATTATATGCATATACAACACAAATTAATATGCATTATTAAATTAATAACTTCGATGCCTATGTATTTTTAATTTTAAAATATTAATTTAAAATATATAGTTAAAAATATATTATTTTAAAAATATTTTATAACATTTAATAATTTATTATAAAAAATAAACTAACAGATGTTACAGATTTCATTGATTAATAATATTATTCACTCCTCATTTTTACACAACGGAAAATCTACGAAGCATTGAAATTGCACGTATTTACAGAGTAAAGTAAAACAAACGTTTTTAATGTTTAATTTTTTTTATTAAAATTTTTTTGAATTAATTATTATTATTTAACAATAATTTTTTTAAATTATAAAAAAGTATTAGTTATAAAAACATTAAATGTAATATCATTTAACTTAAACATTTTAAAAATTATAAGCTTGTTTTAATTTTATGTAACTCAAAAAATTAAGTTTTTTAATTATTACTCAGTAAATTATATTTAAATTTACGGTATACTATTAGTGGGCGATTTATTTCAACTTCTCGAAAGTCATTAAAGTATCACATTTGTTACCACCAGTTAAACTTAAGTATTATAAATTTTATAAAATAATAAGTTACATCTTGTAGCTCACTTTAACATTTTTTATATGCACATAATGTGAAAATATAAGATACAAACTCTGAATTAATAATTGGTTTATTAAAAGTATGTTACTCGTAAATTTAACCACGTGTAAACATTACTTTTGTTAATTCCTCAGATATGGAATTCTCTATATTTTGTTTGCAAGTAACAGCTTAAATAAAATTGATAAAAGATTTAAGAGTTCTTAACACTCTTTTTTTACGTTTTTATTTCATTATTAAAAAATCATTCTATACCAGTTTTAAGTCACATACATCCGGATTATACCAGACACCATAAAAACAGTTCATTTCTTTTTGATAACCTGGTTTAAAGAAGAAAACAAATAGCAAACCAAATAAATTGCTAACTGCAAGCAAAAGGTTACAAAAATTAACACAAATAATATGTCCGACTTTATATACTGAAGTAGACCCTGAAAAAGGCACGAACAAGTTGTTTTTGAAAAAGGGTGATGTTAGGACAATACGAAATTACGATCAATAAGTAAATCATCCTACTAATCACATTGAAATCAGGGTCAGGACAGGCAGGCAATGAGTTATTTAAGTAATCTCACTCCTGTATATATTATCTATATTGTTTAATTTTGGTCTAAACTTTGTGCTGTATTTTTATTTTTGTTCCTGGGACTAGTGTTAGTAAGTCAGAATTTTGGGTATAATAAGTAGCTTACTGTAACGTTAATCTACCTAACACTCAGTCATGACAACTCTTACTTTAATTTTTCAACAATAATATTTTTACTATGACAAAAGTTTATAAAAGTTATACATTTTTAATTTACATAATATTTCAATTGTTAGATTTACC